>JAAIIK010000248.1:0-19040 GCA_014706435.1 Silurus glanis
TCAGTGAGACTCCTGAGTGTTGTTTTGTTCATCTTCATTAAAGAGAAAAGTTTCTCACATAGATATGTGCTGCTGAACATAGAGAGCGTTTGGGCAGCTTGGGCACGGAGTTGGTGCAGTGTGTCGGAGAGGAAACATGGAAACTGTGCAGCACACACAGAGTCGTACTTTGACTTGAGCGTGTCTCTTCACTGGAGTTCAATCAGCTCCATTTGGAGGTTGGTTGGTGCGCTTTCCAAGTCAACCACAAACGGATTACTGAGCAGTTCAAATCTGCATTTCTGGGCTTCAAAGTCGGTAAATCTCCGGGTAAATTCAGCGCTGATTACGCAGAGTCTTTTAGCGGTCTCGACTGATGCGCCCGCACACTAACAAAGATTTGGCCCGGGGGCCTGAGTTTGACACCCCTGCCCTAGATGATTTTAAACAATCAACCCACCATCTCTACATATTAATACTTCTTAATTGACCAACTTATGCCAAAACATAATTAATAATTGACCAACTAATGTTAAAACACAATCCAAACTAGTTAAGCTGTTTAACTGTCTGGCAGCAGCTAATTTTTTTCTTATTAAAACTATTGATCAATAAACCCAGCCATTATGGTTGCACAAGCCAGTGCACTCTTAGTGCCAGTCCCAAGCCCGGATAAATGAGGAGGGTTGCATTACGTAGGGCATCCAGCATAAAGCATGTGCTAAATCAAATATGCGGATTACGAAAGAGAAATTCATATCGGCTCGGTCGAGGCTCGGGATACCAACGACCGCCACAGGTATCGTTAGCCAACAGGGTACTGGTGGAAATTGGGCTACTGTTTGCTGAAGGAGGAGAAGGAGAGGAGGAACACGTCTACAGAGACGGCAGGGAAAGGAGAAGTGTAGGAGAGTGGAGGTTCGGGTTGGTACTTTAAATGTTGGTACTATGACTGGTAAAGGGAGAGAGGTAGCTGATATGATGGAGAGGAGAAAGGTAAATATGTTGTGTGTTCTGGAGACTAAGTGGAAAGGGAGTAAGACCAAGAACATTGCAGGTGGGTTTAAACCAGACCTGGGCAAACTACGGCCCGCGGGCCACATCCGGCCCTTTGTACGTCCCTGTCCGGCCCGCGTGAGGCCAATCATAAATTACAGGGATGCACCGAAAACTTTCGGCCGAAATACCTAAATCACCGAAACAACACGGCAGAAACACAATTGTAATGACGCGATAAAAAAGCGCAGCCAGCACACGGTTATCTGGATAAGAGCCAACATGTGTGCAGTGTGCGGATAGCGATTTGCAAAACATGCAATGCTGAAATTTCAAGAGGGGGTGTATCTGCAAAGAGTTTCTCCAAATCGGGTTTAATTTATCACCTGAAATCCAAACATCCCGATTGCCATTCTAAATATGAGAAGAACGCGGCGCAGAAAAGTAGTCAATCCGAGCATGCGCACTCCGTCTGTAGAGGACGTTTTTGAAAAGGCAGGAAAGTTTTCCAGTGATGGTGCCAAGGCAAAAGGCATAACACAAAAAATTATGGATTTCATTGCCTTTTGAATTGAATTTTCATTTCGGTGCATCCCTAAAATATTATCTTTGGTGTGGCCCTCTGACACAATTCAGGTTTCTCATGTGGCCCCTTGTAAAAATTAATTGCCCACCCCTGGTTTAAACTGTTCTTTCATGGTGTGGATGGAAAGAGAAATGGTGTAGGGGTGATTCTGAAGGAAGAGTACAGTAAGAGTGTAGTGGAGTTGAAGAGAGTTTCTGATAGGGTGATGAACGTGAAGCTGGAAGTTAAAGGGGTGATGATAAATGTAATCAGTGCTTATGCTCCACAAGTGGGTTGTGAGATGGAGGAGACTAAAAAATTCTAGACTGAGTTAGATGAAGTGGTAGAAGGTGTACTTACAAATGAAAGATTGGTGATTGGGGCAGATTTAAATGGGCATGTAGGTGAAGGGAACAGAGGTGATGGGTAGGTATGGCTTTAAGGAGAGGAATGTGGAAGGGCACATGGTGGTAGATCTTTCTAAAAGGATGGAAATGGCAGTGATGAATACGTATTTTAAGAAGAAGGAGGATCATAGGGTAACGTATAGGAGTGGAGGAAGGTGCACACAGATTGGAGACTGTAAGGCATTAGCAGGGGACAGTGTAGCTAGACAGCATCGAATGGTGGTCTTTATAATGGTTTTGGAGGTAAAGAAGAAGAGGAGGAGAGTGAAGACTGAAAGAAGAATAAGATGGTGGAAACTGAAGGAGGAAGACTGTAGTGTGAGATTCAGGGAAGAGGTCAGACAGGGGCTCGGTGGTGGTGAGGAGATGCTGGATGATGCAACTACTGCAGAAGTGATAAGGGAGACAGCTAGAAAGGTATTTGGTGTGACATCTGGAAATAGAAAGGAAGACAAAGAGACATGGTGGTGGAATGAGGAAGTGTAGGAAAGCCTTAGGAGAAAGATGATGGCAAAACAGAATTGTTGAGAATAGTAGGCAGGAGTACAAGGAGATGCGGCAGCAGGTGAAGAGGGATGTGGCAAAAGCCAAGGAAAAGGCATTGGAGGAGCTGTATGAGAGGTCGGACACTAAGGAAGGAGAAAAGGATTGGTATCGATTTGCCAGGCAGAGGGACCGAGCTGGGAAGGATGTGCTGCAAGTTATAGCATAAAGGATGGAGATGGAAATGTGTTGACTAGTGAGGAGAGTGTGTTGAGAATGTGCAGGGAGTATTTTGAGCAGCTGATGAATGAGGAAAATAAGAGAGAGAGAGAGAAGGTTGGATGGTGTGGAGATGGTGAAGCATGAAGTGGATAGGATTAATAAAGAGGAAGTGAGAGCAGCGAATTAAGAGGATGAAGAGTGGAAAGTCGGTTGGACCAGATGACCGACAAGGTTGTTTAACAGGATTTTGGAAGGTGGGAGGATTCCTGAAAAATGGAGAATGAGTGTGCTGGTACTGATCTTTAAGAATAAGGGAGATGTGCAGACCTGCAGTAACTACAGGGGAATAAAGTTGATCAGTCACACCATGAAGTTATGGGAAAGAGTAGTGGAAGCCAGTCTGAGAGAAGAGGTGACAATCAGTGAGCAACAGTATGGTTTCATGCCAAGGAAGAGCACCACAGATGCCTTATTTGCTTTGAGAATGTTGATGGAGAAGTATAGAAAAGGTCAGAAGGAGTTGCATTGTGTGTTTGTGGATTTAGAGAAAGCATATGACAGGGTGGAGAGAGGAGTTGTGGTGTTCTATGAGGAAGTCAGGTGTGTCAGAGAAGTATGTGAGGGTGGTGCAGGACATGTATGAGGACAGTGTGACAGCAGTAAAGTGTGCAGTAGGAACAACAGACTGGTTCAAGGTGGAGGTTGGACTGCATCAAGGATCGGCTCTGAGCCCTTTCCTGTTTGCAGTGGTGTTGGACAGGTTGACGGACAAGGTCAGAGATGAGTCTCCATGGACTATGCTGTTATATTATATTATATATTATATTATGCTGTTATACTATATGCAGATTATATTGTGATTTGTGGTGAGAGTAGGGAGCAGGTTGAGATGAGCCTGGAGAGGTGGAGGTACACGCTGGATAGAAGGGGAATGAAAGTCAGTAAGACAGAGTAGATGTGTGTGAATGAGAGGGAGGGCAGTGGAGTGGTGCGGCTGCAGGGAGAAAAGGTGGTGAAGGTGGAGGAGTTCAGGTACCTGGGATCAACAGTGCAAAGTAATGGAGAGTGTGTTAGAGAAGTGAAGAAGAGAGTGTAGGCAGGGTGGAGTGGGTGGAGAAGAGTGATAGCAGGAGTGATTTGTGATAGAAGAGTATCTGCAAGAGTAAAAGTGAAAGTTTATAGGAATGTGGTGAGACCTGCGATGTTGTATGGTTTAGAGACAGTGGCATTGACTTAAAGACAGGAGATGGAGCTGGAGGTAGCAGAGCTGAAGATGTTGAGGTTTTCGTTGGGAGTGACGATGATGGACAGGATTGGAAATTAGTTTATTAGTTGGACAACGCATGTTGGACGTTTTGGAGACAAGGTGACGGAGGAAAGATTGAGATGGTTTGGACATGTGCAGAGGAGGGACATAGGGGTATATCAGTAGGAGAATGCTGAGGATGGAGCCAAGGCTCATATAATTCTGAAACTGTTTCCATCTATCAGCACTCTCCAGCCAATAGATCCATCTAGAGCTCGACTGGTGGGTTGCTAGATAGTAACTGGTTGGAGAAAGCACGACTTGATTCTGCAGGGCTTGGAGTTGAAGTGTCCGATTGTGGATCATGGTTGTTGCAGGTCATTTTACGTAATACCCAATGAAATATTATTTTCGCAGTAAAAGTACTTTTTACTGAAACACCTTTCCTCTGACGTGGGTATCATGCAAGGCTTTTCAAAAAACAATTACCGACCCCCATCCGCCGGGGTGTGTGTGTGTGTGTGTGTGTGTGTGTGTGTGTGTGTGTGTGTGTGAGAGAGAGAGAGAGAGAGAGAATAAATGGCACAGCTACAAAACCAAAGCAAATCTTTGCTAATTATTGGATGTGATACAAGATATGAATGAGGAGGAAATGAAAGAGGAAAGTGTTTTGACCCACATACTGAAGATTGGAACTGTTCCAGTACACGGCATGGAGGTTGGTCTCGTGAGTCAAGCGCAAGTTGGGAAGGCGAAGACGAGGAGCCAGAGTGCCGTGAAAGCCATAATATCCGTTGCGTTGCGAAACCTCTTTTTCGTTTCCTTTTAATTCTGTTCTGAGTCCCACTGCTACCTTTACTCTTTTACATCATTCCTACAAGTCGGAGAATAGTTTAGCACGCGGACCTCGCGCTCTTCATCCGGAACATAAGAAACAGTGCGGCTCAACCAGGCAGATTTTAGATTCTGCTAATCCTCAGACGGGTTAAAGGGGGTTCTCCCATACAAACACAGCATGTAACGATACAATCCTAGTCGTATAAAAGCATCGTTGGTGGGTTTGTGCTTTCGTCTTTAGCAAAGGTGATAAATGTAAAGTCCGCTCCTGTAAAGAATCAAAATGTCATGAGTTAAATCATGATTTCTGCATGTCCCACGCACGTTTTCTTGACCACAGGCTAAACTGTCCATGTTTTATGTCTGATATAACAGTAGCACCGTACACTCTCTCTCTCTCTCTTTCTCTCACCCAGTGCACTAGATGTAGCCACGCCCCCTCAATCTACCGCTCCGCCGACAGGATTAAACCCAGACTCGGCGGACGGTCCCAGCCTGGTCCTGAACAACCCTTCAAGTAATCAACTTATTAAAGGCCCTTCTTGAGTTGGAGTGGAAATGTTAGAGCAAGAAGAAATAACTATTCTTTCAGTCAAAGATGCAGCTACCACAGCAATAATTACAATTACAAAATCTTCTTACTTGGGCTTGGAGAAATTTCACTTAATTTTGTCACTTAGGCTTGATTGTCAAACTGGATCTGGAGTTTCCAAATGGCTGTGATGTGAAAATGTGACTGCAAGTCCAATCCCAAGTCACTGTTCCTAAAACATTGAATACAGCCATCTGAAAATGTTGTAATTGTCGTAATTATGATGTACATTTTTGTCGATTTCATGCAAATTAAAAATTACGAGTAATTTTCTCAAAACCCTGTGCACTTTTTGGAATGTTTTTACAAGACACTGTAAAAATAAGTTCACCAATTGTCCAGCATACTGTACTTTATGAGTCACATAACTGAGGGTTTATGTAAAAATAAATGTTAGTTCATTGAAATTCTCCAAAATGTTATACCCATTACAGCGTCAAGTCCTTGATGCTACAAGCTTGGCATACATATTTTTCGTCTGTTTCTCCAGTTCGTTTTTTGCAGAACCTTTCAATCAGGTTCAGCTCCATCAGGTTGGATGGGGAGCATTGGTGCACAGTTATTTTCAGATCTTTCCAGAGATATTCAATCTGGGGTCTGGCTGGGCCACTAAAGGAGACTCACAGAGTCCTGTAGCCACTCCTTTGTTATCTTGGCTGTGTGCTTAGACTCGTTGTCCTGTTGGAAGATAAACTGTCACTCCATTCTGAGGTCCAGAGTGCTCTGGAGCAGGTTCAAGAATGTCAAGAAATGTCATGTTCCAACATTTGCATGTTGTGTCACTGTCCAAAGATGTTTATCTGCATGGAACTCAGTATGCATGTTGCTCTGTTTTGCCAAAGTGTCCTTCATATCGAAAAGTCTCCCTGTCTGGTATATAGAACATGATTCCATACAGTTTTTGAAAGAAAGTGTTTGTAAGAAAAAAATTATGAGGACAACGATGATCGTAATAAAGAAGGAGTTAGCAGAGTCAAAAAGAATGCAGAACAAACTCTGCCCAGACATTTTATATTGTTTTTCCCTTTGAAGTGTATATAGAATTTTTCTTTAAATGTAATTAAGAAATAAGTAAAGGAACACATGGCTGGGTGATACCACTATCGAGCCGAAGGTCAGCAAGTGGTAGTCACTGATTTGCACACCTTGCGGCAGTAGGTCAGGTCAGGGTATTGTTTAAATGAAAAGTGTCATGAATCATGTTTTAATAACAATATTAAGTTTTTTGATAAAAAATATGTTATTCTTTAAATATGAAT
Source organism: Silurus glanis (assembly GCA_014706435.1). Taxonomy (NCBI): domain Eukaryota; kingdom Metazoa; phylum Chordata; class Actinopteri; order Siluriformes; family Siluridae; genus Silurus; species Silurus glanis. Next base: position 6,587 of record JAAIIK010000248.1, read on the forward strand.
TTTTATTTTCATAAGAATTATTTTATTAAAAACCGTTAAAACGTGCCAGAAATGAACGAAATGGTGACATGACAAATCATGTTTTTGGAAAATATGATAATCATAAAAAAATTATTTTGAAAATATAAATGTTCATGTTCATATGCGTAATTTCATCAAAAACAGTTTTAAAAAAGGCAACATTTAAAACGAATAAGCAAAGATGACAAGACAAATAGTTTTCATAACAAAATGACTTTTTTCACAAAAATATGCCTGTATTCTTAAATTATACATTTTTATATTCATAAGTTAATTTCAATAAACCATTAAAAGGTCCAATAATTAAACGAAAAAGATGACATGACAACCATGTTTTGACAATAATATAATCTTTTTTATAAAAATATGAAATTTATTGTTCAAATAAGAATTTTCATATGCAGAACCATAATTTTATTTTAAAAAATGGTTAAAATGTGTTAATGTGAACAAAAAACAAAAAAGTGACATTGCAAATCATGTTTTTTATTTTTGTAAATATTTTTTTAATAAAAATTAAAAAACTTATTGATAAAATATGAATTTACATATTAAGAAAGATAATTTCATAAAAATCATTAAAAATGCTGTAAGTGAAATAAACTTGTCATGACAAATCATATGTTAATATAGATATGAAAATATGAATTTTTATATTCATAATCATAATTTCATATAAAACTGTTAAAAAATGGCAATATTTAAATGAAAAATATAACATGACAAATTATGTTGTGACAAAAAATATGCCATTTTTCATAAAAATATTATTTATATTGATAAAAAAAAAATAATAAAATAAATAAAATCACTTTTTCAGCACGTAAGAAGCTCATTCTTTACAGCACATAGATGGCATTGCCAGACATGAGCTGTTGAAACATTTTTGATTAAATATGATTTTCTAAACCAGTTTCTTAAATTTCTTGCCCTTTAAAATAATTTTTCATAGAATTATGCTTATCAATATAATAATTCATATTTTCATAATAACTATCATATGATTTAATAAATAACTCATATTTTTGTCAAAACATTATTTGTCCTGTAAAGTTTTTAGTTCAATTATTTTACTTTTTAACAGAAAAAAATGTAAAAAGGCATATTGTTTGTTAAAACATGACTTGTCATGTCATTTTTTTTTCCTTCAGATAAGAACATTTTAATTATTAAATTAATTGAAATTATGAAAATTCATATTTTAACGATGATTTTTAGATTTTTATGTAAAAGTCATATTTTTGCCAAAACATGATTTTTCATATCAACTTGTTTGTTTAATTATTGGACGGTTTTACATTCAATTATGCTTATGCATATAAAAATTTATATTTTCAAAATAACTAATATTTTTATGAAAATGAGTCCTATTATTGTCAGAACATGATTTGTCCTGTCAAGTTTTTAGTTTAATTATTTGACTTTTTAACGTTGAAATTATGCTTATGAATAAGTCAAGTCAAGTTTATTTCTATAGCGCTTTTCACAACAGAAATTGTCTCAAAGCAGCTTTACAGAATTTAACAGTTAAGGTGAGCGAGGTTTATTTATCCCTGATGAGCAGCCATGGCGACTGTGGCAAGGAAAAACTCCCTTAGATGTTATAAGGAAGAAACCTTGAGAGGAACCAGACTCAAAAGGGAACCCATCCTCATTTGGGTGACACCAAGAGTGTGATTATAGTCTTTAACCAATACAGAACACTGGAGTGTGAGAACTAACATAAGCACTGTGTAAGATTATGAGTAATGTCCTTTCTACAGTCTTATACAGTCATTTGAGATTATGGAACCAGGAGCTACTGAGCAACTCATTAAATAGCTCAACATTTGCAATCATTATAGATCCAACACCAGGTTCTCCTTGCCAGAGCCTTTAGTATTCCAATTTTCCAATTTAATATTCCTCCATTTTCTTTCCAGATTATGGGCTGTTTTCTTGAGGGCATGAGTATGACTATTATACCATGGTGCAAGAGTTTTTTCTCTAACCTTTTTTAACCGAGTAGGGGCAACGGTGTCTAATGTGCCAGTGAGGATAGTGTCTGTTGTTAGCCATTTCATCAAGATTGTTAGCATTTAGGGGTTTAGTGAGAAATTAAGATAAATCAGGCAGGTTATTTATGAATCTGTCCTTAGTGGTCGGAACAATAGTCCTAACAAGTCGATAACGTGGTTAAACTAATATGCTCTACCGGTAGTGTGTACAATATGAGGTAATGGTCAATGAGGTAAAATATCTATATCAGTGACGTCTGCTCTGTGGGATATTATTAAGTCTAGTGTGTGATTGAAACGTTGAGTTGGTCTGGTGATGTTTTGTTTAACCCCAAAAAAGTTTAATAAGTCCACAAATGAAAGTCCTAGGGCATCATTTGCATCAACCACATGAATATAAAAATTTCCTACAAGCAGCACTTTATCAAAATTGATCAAGTGGTCTGAAAGAAAACGAGCAAACTCTTGAAGAAATCAGCGTAGGGCCCTGGGGGACTGTACACGGTGGCCAGAGCGAGAGATAGTAGGGGTTTTCTATGTATGTCTGCAAGTACAACTTTAAGAACAAGCACTTCAAATGATTTAAACCTGAATCCTAATCTCTGACTAACATTAAGAAGAGCACTATAAATGGTAGCTACACCTCCCCCACGACCAGTCTGATGGGGCTGATGCTTATAAGCATATCCTGACGGTGTGGACTCATTTAGACCCATATAATAATTTGGTTTAATCCAGGTCTCACTGAAAAATGACAGATAAGCAAACACAAAATAGTCTAAAGTTTGGTCTTTTTTGTGTTTGCTTATATGCCATTTTTCAGTTTTAACTGCAATAAGATTTTTTCTGGATCTTGTGTATTTATTTCTTGATTTTACTACACGAGTAATAGACACGGTTTCTATAACGAAATTGATTGAAAATAAAAATAACTATCATATGATTTATAAAATAACTCTTTTTCATGTCACCTTTTTTCCGTTCACATAAGAACATTTTAACAATTTTTTATGAAATTATGAAAATTCATATTTTAACAATAACTTTTGGATTTTTATGTAAAAAGTCATATTTTAGTGCCAAAGAAGCTCATTTTTGAGCTCACATTTATGATGAAATATGACTTTCCAAACCTCCTTCCTTCAGTATTTGCCCTTTAAAATAATTTTTTCATAGAATTATGCTTATGAACATGAACATTTATATTTTTATAATAACTTTTTTTTTAATGAAAAAAGTAATATTTTGATAAAACGTGTTTTGTCATATCTCATTATAAAAATGCAAATGCATCTGGGTCAAGTGCCTCCTGAAAGTGCAAATATACGTTGGTTTGAAAAACCGTTTTCCTTTCACTCTACGAGGCTGAGACTTGCGGAATCGCATTTTCAGCGCCTAAGAAGTTAATTCTTTACAGCACATACCCGGTATTGCCAGGCGTGTTATTAAAACATTTATGATGAAATATGACTTTCTAAACCAGTTTCCTTCATTTTTTTTGCTCATTTAAAAAATTATTTATAGAATTATGCTTATGAATATGAAAATTCATATTTTAAAATTAATAATTTTTGTCACCATTGTCGTTTTTCATTTATTTATAACACTTTTAACGATTTATATGTAATTATGCTAATGAACATGAAAATTAGTATTTTTTTTTATAATAGTTTATTTTTTTTTTTTTTTTTTTATGAAAAAGGCATATTTTTCTCAAAGCTTGATGTCATGTCACTTTTATTGTTTACTTTTTGCACTTTTGGCCCATTCTTCATGAATTTATTCTTATGAATTTGAAAATAATTTTTTAACAATAACCAACATTTTTTTGAACAGTCATTTTTTTTGTCAAAACATGATTTGGCATTTCACTATTTTCATTTTTCGTTGATGTATTTCACTTTTTGACGGTTTTGCATAAATCAAGCTTATGAATAATAAAATCTTCTTCTTCTTCTTCTTTCGGCTGCTCCCATTAGGAGTCGCCACAGCAGATCATCCGTCTCCATACCACTCTGTCCTCTACATCTCCCTCTTTTACACCAACTCCCTGCATGTCTTCCCTCACCACATCCATAAACCTCCTCCTTTGCCTTCCTCTTTTTCTCCTTCCTGGTGGCTCCATCCTTAGCATTCTTCTACCAATATAACTCATGTCCCTCCTCTGCACATGTCCAAACCATCTCAATCTCGCCTCCCTCACCTTGTCACCAAAACGTTCTAATCCTGTCTATCGTCGTCACTCCCAACGAAAACCTTAACAACTTCAGCTCTGCTACCTCCAGCTCCACCTCCTGTCTTTTACTCAATGACACTGTCTCTAATCCATACAACATCGCAGGTCTCACCACAGTCCTATAAACTTTCCCTTTCATTCTTGCAGATACTCTACTATCACAAATCACTCCTGTCACTCTTCTCCACCCACTCCACCCTGCCTGCACTCTTTTCTTCACTTCCCTAACACACTCTCTTTGCACTGTTGACCCCAGGTACCTGAACTCCTCCACCTTCTCCACCTCTTCTCCCTGCAACCACACCACTCCACTGCCCTTCCTCTCATTCACACACATGTACTCTGTCTTACTCCTACTGACTTTCATTCCCCTTCTCTCCAGTGCGTACCTCCACCTCTCCAGGCTCTTCTCAACCTGCTCACTACTCTCACCACAAATTACAATATCATCCACAAACATCATAGTCCAGGGAGACTCCTGTCTGACCTCGTCCGTCAACCTGTCCATCAACACTGCAAACAGAAAAGGGCTCAGGGCCGATCCTTGATGCAGTCCGACCTTCACCTTGAACCAGTCTGTCGTTCCTACTGCACACTTCACTGCTGTCACACTGTCCTGCACCACCCTCACATACATCTCTGACACACCTGACTTCCTCATACAATACCACAACTCCTCTCTTGGCACTCTGTCGTACGCTTTCTCTAAATCCACAAATACGCAATGCAATTCCTTCTGTCCTTCTCTATACTTCTCCATCAACATTCTCAAAGCAAATAAGGCATCAGTGGTGCTCTTCCTCGGCATGAAACCATACTGTTGCTCACAGATGGTCACCTCTTCTCTCAGCCTGGCTTCCACTACTCTTTCCCATAACTTCATGGTGTGACTGATCAACTTTATTCCCCTGTAGTTACTGCAGGTCTGCACATCTCCCTTATTCTTAAAGATCGGCACCAGCACACTCCTTCTCCATTCCTCAGGCATCTTCTCACCTTCCAAAATCTTGTTAAAAACTCCACTGCCATCTCTCCCCAACATCTCCACGCTTCTACCGGTATGTCATCTGGTCCAACCGACTTTCCACTCTTCAACCTCTTAATCGCTACTCTCACTTCCTCCTTACTAATCCTATGCACTTCCTGCTTCACTAACTCCACATCATCCAACCTTCTGTCTCTCTCATTTTCCTCATTCATCAGCTGCTCAAAATACTCCCTCCACCTTCTCAACACACTCTTCTCACTAGTCAACACATTTCCATCTCCATCCTTTATTGCTCTAACTTGCAGTACATCCTTCCCAGCTCGGTCTTTCTGCCTGGCCAATCGGTACAAATCCTTTTCTCCTTCCTTAGTGTCCAACCTCTCATACAGCTCCTCATATGCCTTTTCCTTGGCTTTCGCCACATCCCTCTTTACCTGCTCCCGTATCTCCTTGTACTCCTGCCTACTTTTCTCATCACTCTGTCGATCCCACTTCTGTTTTGCCAACCTCTTTCCCCTTATGCTCTCCTGCACTTCCTCATTCCACCACCACGTCTCTTCTCATCAATGCCTTGGGTGGTTCCATGAAATTCCGGAGTAAGAACGGGCGCTTTGAGTATGGATTGGACTGTAGTTAATGTCAACAGTCTCGTACACTGACTCAGGAATACAGTTCGCTTCTAATCATCAACACTGTACCCCGCAACATTGTATATCTGCTACAAATGGACATTCAGTGCAACCCAGATGAGGATGGGTTCCCTGTTGAGTCTGGTTCCTCTCAAGGTTTCTTCCTTATGCCATCTCGGGGAGTTTTTCCTTGCCACAGTCGCCACCGGCTTGCTCATCAGGGACAAACTTACTTATAAAGAACATATTCACTTTTAATCACCACATTATCTGTGTAAAGCTGCTTTGAGACAATGTTCACTGTTAAAAGCGCTATACAAATAAAAATGAATTGAATTGAATTGTCTACCTTTCTATTTCCAGATGTCACACCAAGTACTTTTCTAGCTGCCTTATCACTAGTAGTATTAGTAGTTACCCAATCATCCAGCACCTCTTCACCAACACAGAGCCCCTGTCTGACCTCTTCCCTGAATCTCACACTACAGTCTTCCTCCTTCAGTTTCCACCATCTTATTCTTCTCTCAGTCCTCACTCTCCTTCTCTTCTTCTTCACCTCCAAAACCATCCTACAGATCACCATTCGATGCTGTCTAGCTACACAGTCCCCTGCCAACACCTTACAGTCTCCAATCTCCTTCAGGTTGCACCTCCTACATAGAACATAGTCCACCTGTGTGCACCTTCCTCCACTCTTATACATCACCCAATGATCATTCTTCTTCTTAAAATACGTATTCACCACTGCCATTTCCATCCTTTTAGCAAAATCGAATCGCTCCAATCACCAATCGTTCTTTCCTAGGTACACCATCTACCACTTCATCTAATTCACTCCAGAATCTTTCCTTCTCCTCCAGCTCACAACCCACTTGTGGAGCATAGGCACTGATGACATTTATTATAATCCCTTCAACTTCCAGCTTCACGTTCATCACCCTATCAGAAACTCTCTTCACCTCCACTACACTCTTACTGTACTCTTCCTTCAGAATCACCCCTACACCATTTCTCTTTCCATCCACACCATAATAGAACAGTTTAAACCCACCTCCAATGTTCCTGGCCTTACTCCCATTCCACTTGGTCTCCTGAACACACAACATATCTACCTTTCTCCTCTCCATCATATCAGCTACCTCTCTCCCTTTACCCGTCATAGTACCAACATTTAAAGTACCAACCCGAACCTCCACTCTCCTACACTCCTTTCCCTGCCATCTCTGTAGACGTCTTCCTCCTCTCCTTCTCCTCTTTTGGCCAACATTAGCCCAATTTCCACCGGTACCCTGTCGGCCAACGATACCTGTGGCGGTCGTTGTTAACCCGGGCCTCGACCGATCCGGTATGAAATTCTTATTTGTGATCTGCATATTCGATTTGGCACGTTTTACGCTGGATGCCCTTCCTAACGCAACCCTCCCCATTTATCCGGGCTTGGGACCAGCACTAAGAGTGCACTGGCTTGTGCCTCCCTAATGGCTGGGTTTTATGAATAATATAATATATTTTTATATTTAAAAAGTTGAAACATTTATGATGAATGAAATAAAAAGGCATTTTTTTGTCAAACCATGATTTATCATGTCACCTTTGTGTTCATGTATTCCACTTATTAACAGTTTTTTTTATGAAAATATCATATCGATAAAAAAATTCATATTTTTATAATAACTATCATATTTTTATGAAATAACTAATGTTGTCAAAACATGATTTTGTCATGTCACTTTTTTGTTTTTAGCTCATATTAAAACTTTTAAAATATTTTTTTTATAAAATTACGTTTCTGCATATGAAAATTCATATTTTACAATAACTATCATTTTATTTTTTTTATGAAAAAGTCATATTATTGTCAAACCATTATTTGTCATGTTACCTTTTTTGTTTAATTATTGGACTTTTTAATGGTTTTTCATGAAATTATGCTTGTGAAAAAAATGAAATTTTCAAAATGATCATATTTGTTTGAAAAGAGCATAATTTGTTTTATAATTTACCTTTTTGTTTACTTAATGCACTTTTTAAAGATTCTTTATGAAATTATGTTTCTGATTATGAAAATTTCATATTTTTGTAAAAAAAAGTCATATTATTGTCAAAACATGATTTGTCCTGTCAAGTTTTTAGTTTAATTACTGGACATTTTTTTTAAAGTTTTTTCATAAAATTATGCTTATGAATAAGACAATTTATATTTTTTAAAATAACTATAATATTTTTATTTAAAAAACTCATATTTGACATGACGTTTATTATTTTTAGTTCACATATTGCAAGTTTTTACAGTTTTCATATAAATAAAGCTCATAAATAGGAAGAATTATATATTTTTGTCAAAACAAGATGTCACCTTTTCGTTCACTTTTTGCAAATTTTAATGGTTTTAATGAAACTAGGCTTATGAATATAAAAATTTATATTTTCATAATAACTATCATATGATTTATGAAATAACTCATATTTTTGTCAAAACATGATCTGTCATGTCACATTTTTTGTTTAATTATTTGACTTTTTAACGATTTTTATAAAATTAAGTTTTTTTTAAATTATATTCATGAATATGAAAATTTATATTTTTTAAATATTTGTAATACTTTGTTAAATAAAAATGCATATTGTTTGTCAAACCATGATATGTCACCTGTTTATTCACTTAATCCACTTTTTGGGAATTTATGAAATTATGATTATGAATATAAAAATTCATATTTTCCTAACTATCAAATGTTTTTTTTTTTTTTGTCAAAACATGATTTAAGTCACATTTTCGTACACTTATTGCAATTTTGAATGGTTGGTTATGAAACTAAGCTTATGAATAGGAAAATAAAGATTTTCATAAAACCTATCATATATTTGTGAAAAAGTCATGATTTGTCATGTCATCATTTTCGTTTTTCTTTTACATATTGCACGTTTTAATGGTTTTTATTCAAATTATGTTAATGAATAAGAACATTTTTATTTTTAAAATAACTAATATTTTTATTTGAAAAAAGTAATTTTTTTGAGAAAACATGATTTGTCATGACACATTTATTATTTTTTGTTCACATATTGCAAGTTTTAACGGAGTTTTAATTCAATTAAGCTCATAAATAGGAAGAATTATATTTTTGTGTCAAAACAAGATTTGTCATGTCACCTTTTCTTTCACTTATTGCAGTTTTTAATGATTTTAATGAAACTAGGCTTATGAATGTGAAAATTCATATTTAAAAAAAGTAATAATCATATTTTTATGAAATAGTCATTATTTTCAAAACAATTTGTTGTCCCCTTTTTCGTTTAATTATTGGACTTTTTTTTAATTGGGTGCTTTTTTCATGAAAAAAATTATATTTTCATAAATTAACATTTTTTTAATGAAATAACTCATGTTTTTGTTAAAATATGATTTGTCATGTCACTATTTTTTTCAATATAAATCATATTTTTATGAAAAAATTAAAATTTGTCAAAACAATGTCATAACTTTTAATTTACTTATTTCACATTTTAATGTTTTTTCATCAAATTATGATCATTAATAGAAAAATTCATATTTTCATGTTTATCATATTTTAAATGAAATAATTAATATTTTTGTCAAAACATAGGTTGAAATGAAATAAAGATTTTTTTTGTCAAAACATGGGTCACTTTTTTGTTTTTATAAAAGTTAATATTTTCATTCATCATATTTTTATGAAAAAATGGCATATATGGCATGTCACCTTTCGTGAGGGAAAGGTGACGTGCCATATATGATTGCACTTTTTAACGGTTGTTTGGGATGATTATGATCATTAATATATAAATATATATTTTCATATTAACTAGAATTTTTTTTATAAAATAATTCATAATTTTGGTAAAAATATGATTTGTCATGTCACCTTTTCGTTCACTTATTGCACTTTTTAACAGTTTTCATGAAACTAGGCTTATAATTGTAAAAATTCATATTTTAATACAATAATTACTATTTTATTTTTATTTTAAAAAGTAATATTTTGACAATAATATGACAAAAAATAAATTGAGTTATTAATGTATTAAAGTATGAATTTTGTTAATTCAAATTTGTCGTCACTTTTCCCAAGATTTTTAATAAAAAAAAAATGACGTTTTTCATGAAATGATATTTATGAATATGAAAATTAGTATTTTCGAAATGTGTAATATTTTTTTACAAAAAAAGGCATATTGTTTGTCAAAACATGATTTGTCATGTCACCTTTTCATTTACTTATTCCACTTTCACAAAATTATGATTATGAATATAAAAATTCATATTTTCTTAACTTTCATATGTTTTATGAAAAAAATTTTTTTTGTCAAAACATGGTCACTTTTTTTTGTTCACATAAAAACTTAACAATTTTTTATGAAATTATGTTTCTGCATATAAAAATTAATATTTTAACTAACTTTCATATTTTTATGTAAAAGTCATATTTCTGCCGAATTATGTTTATGTTTAATTATTGGTCTTTTTGAACGGTTTTAAATGAAATTATGCTTATCCATATGAAAATTTATATATTCAACGTCTCTAGGTTATGTATGTAACCCTAGTTCCCCGAGGGAACGAGACACTGTGTCGCAATGCTTTGGAAACGCCTCGTATTGTCCACACTCTGATCCCAGTGTGAAAATGGACAGAGCCCGTAGGTCCCCGACCCTCTTCAGGGAGAAAATCGCCAGGAGAAAAGCGGTCTTTACAGACCGGTACCTAAAGGGCACTTCAGCCAGGGGCTCAAAAGGGGCTCAGACAGAGCCGCCAACACAAAGGCCAAGTCCCAGACAGGCACTCTGGGTCGCGTTCCGGGCCTCAGCCTCCGGGCGCCGCGGAGGAAACCTGTCACAAGAGGGTGCCTACCCAGCAACTGCCCCACAGGTTGGGTAATGTAAGCCGCAATAGCGGACACGTAAACCTTTAGGGTTGATGGAGCCAACCCCCGTGGCAAACTGTTCCTGCAGGAACTCCAGAACTGAACCAATTGGGCAATTAACTGGGTCCAACTGGTGGTGCTCACACCACATAGTTAACCGATGTCACCTCGCGGCATACAACCTCCTCATGGAGGGAGCTCTGGAATAGAGGATAGTCTCCACTACCTCAGTAGAGAGACTAGCCGCTAAAAACTGTGCCCCCTCAGGGGCCACAGCCATAGCCTCCATAACCAGGGTTCCCCCCACTTGAGAGAGGAGATCCCTCCTGGGAGAAATTTCCCAAGGAGGGCCCTCGAAGAGGGACACCAGGTCCGCGAACCATGGTCTGCCCGGCCAACGATGTGCTATCAGGAGTAGACAGGCTCCTTTCTGGTGAACTCTCTCCAGAACTCCCGAGAGCAACGTGATTGGGGAAAAGGCGTACAGACGTAGCCTCAGCCAAGTCTGCACCATGGCGTCCAGCCCCAATGGGGCTGGGTGGGAGAGAGAGAACCAGAAGGGACAGTGCGAGGTCTCCTGGGTGGCAAACAGATCCAAATGGGCTCTGTAGAATCTCTGCCATATCTGCTCCACCACCTTGGGGAGGAGTCTTCATTCCCCAGGCCTCAGCCTTTGCCTCAAAACGGCATCTGCTCTCCAGTTCAACTGTCCCAGGATATAAACTGCTCTCAGTGAGAGGAGTGTCCCCTGGGACATCAAGAGGATCCGTCGTGCCAGCTTGTATAGGGGGTGAGATCGGAGACCCCCCCTGGTCGAGACCACCGCTATGTTGTCCACTCATGACCGCTCCCCAACCCATGAGGGATGCATCCGTTGTTAGCATTACGCAACGACAAGGAGTTCCCAAGATGGGGCCCTGGGACAGGACTGTTGGTTCTCTTCACACATCTAAGGCTCGAAGGGCTTGCCATGAGACCTTGATGGTACGGTGTGGACTGCCCTTTCGGGAGAACCCTTTGTCCCAGAGCCACCACTGGAGGGGTCTCATATGGAGGAGGTCAAGTGCAATCACATTGGATGCTGCTGCCATGAGACCCAGAAGCCTCTGGAACTGCTTCAGAGTGAGTGACTGGCCTTCTCTTACTCTTCTGACTGCAGTGAGAATAGCTTCGATCTGGGCGGTAGACAATCATGCCTGCAACATGGTCGCGTCCCACACCATGCCCAGGAAGGTGGTTCTCCCCCGTAGAGAAAGCATACTCTTCCTGGCGTTCAGTCACATCTCAATGCCTCATGAGTGAGTGGTTCAAGGAGCGCAGATCTATGATCGGACGCAACCTGCCATCCTTCTTCGTAACAACAAAGTACGGGCTGTAGTAGCCTGACTTTCTGACCGAGGGGGGACACCCACTGGAGGGAGGCTCCAGAGCTAAGTCCCTCGTCCAACTCCCGCAGCAAGTCAGCCTGTTATGCCTGCAACACACCCATTGTGTAAAGGCAACCCGCAGCCTGACCTGCTGCCCGTAAGCCTTCCAACCCAAAGCCGACAAAGCCCACAACGGCTTAGTAGGAAACACCTTGAGCAACGATGCTAGATGCTATGCTAGGGGAGAGATAGCTTGCTAGCGTCTCTTCCATACGCGGCAACGCCCCATAGCCGCACTCCTTAGCCCCAACTACATTTGCATTCAGCGAG
>JAAIIK010000248.1:20871-34287 GCA_014706435.1 Silurus glanis
ATATATATATATATATATATATATATATATATATATAAATTTTATTTGTCACATTTTCGTACACTTATTACACGTATTTACATTTTTTCATAAAACTAAGCTTATGAACAAGAAAATTTAAATGTTCATAAATCATATTGTTATGAAAAAAGTCATTTTTGTCAGAATATGGTTTGTCATGTCACCTTTTTTGTGTTTTAATATTGCACTTTTTAACGTTTTGATATGAAATTATGATTATGAATAATGACAAACCATTTTTTGAAAAAATTGACGTTATATATAAACATGCAATTAATTAGTAAAATATAAATTTTCATATACAGAAGCATATTTTCATGGAATCCATGTTTTGCAAAAATATGACTATTTTCATATGAATATGACAAATTGGTAAAATATTAATTTTTATATACAAAGGAATAATTTAATGAAAAACTGTTAAAAAATTGAAATAATTCAATAAAATAACGCAATATGACAAATCAAGTTTGTAAAATGTATTGTGAAAAATATGACTTCATTAGAATCATTAAAAACCATTAAAAGAGAAAAAATTAAACACAAAACGTGATATGACAAACAATGGTTTGAAAATAATGACTTTTTTATATAAGATGTAATGTTTTTATTAAAATATATAATTTCCTATTCATAATCATAATTTCATTAAAAAAAAAAACGTTAACCTTTACCATAAAAATGAGTAATTGTGAAAATAAAAAACATATGATATTGGAAAACCTTTAAAAAAAAAGTGCCATAAGTGAATGAAAAACAAAAAAGTGACAATGCACTTCATGTTTTGACAAAAATATGACTTTTTCATAAAAAAAAAAAGATAGTTATTGTGAAAATATAAATTTTCATAATTATAAGCATCATTTAATAGAAAATATAGTGCAATATGTAACCGAAAAACTCACATGAACAACATTGGTCTGAGAAAAATATAACTTTTTTTTTAAAAATAAAAATGAGATTAATTGGTAAAATATAAATTTTCATATTCATACTAATAATTTAATGAAAAACTGTTAAAAAGTTAATAAATAACGTGATGACAAATCAAGTTTTTACAAGTTATTGTGAAAAATTTTACTTTTCATATTTATAAGCATCATCAACTAAAAACGTTAAAAGTGCAAAATTTAAATGCAAAACGTGATGACAAACAATGGTTTGAAAAACGTATTTAAAAAAAAACTTTTTTTTAAATATTACATTTCATATTCATAATCATAATTTCATTAAAAAATACGCTAACCTTTATCATAAACGATTTGTTGTTACATGACAAACGGTGGTTTGAAAACAATGCCTTTTTTTTATAAGAATATGATTATTGGGAAAATATGAATTTTCACATTCATAAGCAAATTTTCATAAAAAAACGTTAAGATCTGCGATAAGTAAACGAAAATGGTTGGACAGAAATATGCCTTTTTTCATAATAAAAAAAATTTAATCATTAGCATTTTAAGAATAAACGTATTAAATTGATATTACATAAAAGAAAAGAATTAACCTAACATGTTTTGACAAAAATAAGAATTTTTCATAAAAAGATAACCATTATTTTTAAAACATGAATTTTTATATTTAGAAGGATAATTTAATTGAAAATCATTAAATATTGCAAAAAGTGAACAATAAACTGACGAAAAATTATTTTTGGACATTATTTTTCATACATAAAACTGAGTTTGACAGTTATTGATTTAGCATATTCATAAACATATTTTTTTAAATATTATTTTTTTTTTATATAAAACAAACGCTAAAAATTGCAATAACAGCAACAAAGCCTTCTACGTGCTGTCAAGAATGATCTCCTTAAGTGCTGAAAATGCGATTCCGCAAGTCTCAGGCTTCTAGGACGAAGAGAAAGCGGTTTTTCGAACCAAGCGTTTTTGCAAAAACAGCATGCACTTGCCCATGATAATGTTACATGTATATGATGAGATATGATATAACAAAACTTTATCCGACCAAAATATGATTTTTTATATAAATATTAAAACGTTATTTCAAAAATATGAATTTTAATATTCAAAATCATAATTTTATTAAAACTGTTGAAAACTGCAAAAAGTGAATGAAAATGGGTTAGAAAGTCATAATTCATCAAAAACTAAACACCACCACATATTTTGGCAAAAGCCTTCTACGTGCTGTCATAAATAAGTTTCTTGAAAATGGCTTAGATAGCCAAAATCGAAATCAACAGCACATATTTGGCAAGTATTTGGCATATTCGGCATATTTGTGCTGAAAATGGGATTCCGCAAGTCTCAGGCTTCTAGGACGAAGAGAAAGCTGTTTTTCGAACCAAGCTTTTTTGCACAAACATCATGCATCATCATTTTCTGACCAAAATATGATAATTTTCACATAAATATTAGTTATTTCAAAAATATGAATTTTCATATTCATAATCATAATTTCATAAAAACTACAAAAAGTGAATGTAAATGGGTTAGAAATTCATCATTCAAAGTCTTCTCGGTGCGCTCAAGAATGAGTTTCTTAGCCGCTGAAAATGCCATTCCGCAAGTCTCAGGCTTCTAGGACGAAGAGAAAGCGGTTTTTCGAACCAAGCAAATTTGCACTTATAACATGAACTTGACCATGATCAATTTACATGAGATATGATGTTACACAGTAAATTTGCCAGAGTAAAATTTACTCAAATTGAAGAAAGTTTTACTCTATTCCATATAACATTTGGTCACTCTCTAAAAATAGTAAAAGTTACTCTTTGATAGAGTAATTTTTCGAAAGTCAATTATGCTCAATGTAGTGTTAATATTTTACTCTTTCAAGTGATATTTGACTCCATTTAGTGTTTTTTCAAATTAACTCTTGTACTATTTTACACAGTTCTGAGCTACTTGAAATTGACTCTGCTACTTTTTAACTCTATTCAGAGGTACTTTGACTTTACTCTGCAACAATTTCCTTCGCCTCCAGAGTTGTTTATCATCAATTCTAAGTGACCTATAAAAGAACTTACTCGATTCAAAGTTATTCTTCTGAATTACACCATTTATGTTTACCCATTAAAAGGACCTAAAATGAAAAACTTGCTTTTCAGTCTTAAAAGAAAAATGAACAAACTATATACTCATGTCTCACAAATGTTATTTTTCAAGCTTATTTTGAAAAAATAAAAATAATAAAAACATAATGATTCTGATATGACAAACTGGACGAATAACTATATGGTACAATAAACAAATCAGAATCACAACCATAAGACATTAAAATGTCAAACAGTTTGTGGTGCAAAATATCCTTAACATCCAAAACACAAGGTGCTTCTACGGTATGTGCAACTTTGTAAGCATGAATATGTTCAGCTAAACAAACAGTTTTCAGTGCAGTTGTTATTAAAAGGACATGTTCATCTTTGACAACAATATTCTGGATTACATGAAATACAGGCATGACATTTTGAACCTGAACACAAACTGCTAACCCTGACCGATATATATTTCCACAGTACACAGACCCATTTCACATTTAGGACCTTAGTCCACATGGGCACAATAAGCTTCTCAGCCATCTCAGTGCCAACTTCCATTTTATTCAAGGGGACTATTTCCCAGGACCTAATTTCATGTCATTTGGATCAAATGTTTGCCAAATGTAAGCCATTTGGCACTGGTGTTTCTTTGCTAATGTTTTGTTATGTTTTAAAAGCTTTTCAGCTGCTTTTTAAAAACGTTATGCTTTGCTTCGTAACGCATGCACCAACAATGTAGCAGTGGTCCAATTTTCCGCAAACAACTAGGGTAATGCACCATAAAATGATGCTTTGGCAACAATTTCTTATATTGAACAAATGCTTAACCTCTTAGGCTTCGTGGTTGCGTGAGCACAACAAATAGCCCATTGTTTTCAGGTGTTAATGTTTAGCAATAGATTAAATAAATAGGGAGAAGAGTAACCATGACTAACTATACATCATACTAAAGGTCTAAGCCTCAAGCAGCGATTTCAGATCACTGTTTTTCAATGGAAAACGTATAACGAATGTATTTTGCTGAATTTGTGTAAGCAGTACACAACAACATGCATAAAAAAAACCGCACTACTTACATTATTATTGTAATAACGAGTCACAAACACATCCACTGCTGCTAATCCCGGTTTATTAGGAAAGATAAGGGTCCACTGAACAACATGCCGTAAAGCATTTCTGCTCCAAACAAACAATAGTGTTGTTTATTCCTTTGTTTACGTCACAGAACTTCGGCTGGTGTTTGTGTGTATATGTTTCCGAATAACTTTCACATAAAAAAACGACATCTTTGTGGTAAAAACAAATAAGGCTGGTAGAATATAGTGTTAAAAAATGGTTGAGACCACAAAAAAATTATAATAATAAAATAAAAAGTAAAAGAGGCGGACTCTTTGGTTGAGTCTCTACTCTCTCTGCAGGTGTCATGTTTTTTTTATGCGCCGCCTTTCATTTTAAACCTTTTCTTTCCAGCCAGTAGCATTATGGAAACAAAATGACTGATGGACAATGTAGCCAATAAGTGCAGGATTTTAACGATATATGGAAGGATTTTATTCTCCACGTGTGTGAGTCTTAGTTTTATTACTCTTTGTAAACTCTTACTGGCCGAAGCAGCGCGTGTTGTGACAAACCAGGAAGTGATGCAGCTCCCAGGTCAACACAAACAGCTGTTTATAGCTCGTGCTAACTGGACTTTGTTTACAAAAAAAAAACCAAAGAAAACAAGGGAAAAAATGGACAATCAAAAAAGTTGTTTTTATCGGAGATTTGCAAAAAAAGTAGCGATGTGGAAAATATTTTTGGGGGGGCGGAGTAACAACAGAGACATGGAGATCTACATCTGTAAGTTACAATATAGCCCCCTTTATAGTTTTATACGATTTTATTGTTTTTATTGCCTGTTTGTGAGAGAGAGAGATGTTTAAATCTCTCAAAGTGAGAGTAATTATATTTATGTACCTATGATTTTATTCAATAAGTTCCAGAAAGATGTGTGAAAACATGCAAACTCGCCTACTTTTTGTGGAGGTTTTATTCGTTTAAATGAGTTGTTTTTTCTAGTTTGTATTTTGGGGAATCCTGTAATATTATCGGTTCTGTAGCATGTCTGAGCAGCAGCACCGCCCCTCCCCCACCGCCTGCACAGCACTTACAGGTGAAGATGAAGTTATGAGAGGAGAACATGGGATGGGAATGGGTTCTGCTTACAATGAGAACATACACTATTTAGATGAGTAGTAGTAATAATAATAATAATAATAATATTTTAATATTACTACTACTATTATTACATTTATTTTATTTAGTTAATTTTCAATAAAATATGTTTAAAAGTATCAGAATTAAAGCTGACATTTACTTTTTGTTTAAAGATTTCTTCTTCTTCTTCTTCTTCTTCTTCTTCTCCTTTGGGCTTCTCCCATTAGGGGTCTCCACAGCAGATCATCCGTCTCCATACCCCCCCTGTCCTCTACATCTGCCTCTTTCACACCAACTACCTGCATGTCTTTCCTCACCACATCCATAAACCTCCTCCTTGGTCTTCCTCTTTTCCTCCTTCCTGGTGGCTCCATCCTCAGCATTCTTCTACTGATATACCCCATGTCCCTCCTCTGCACATGTCCAAACCATCACAATCTCACCTTGTCTCCAAAACGTCCTACATGCGCTGTCCCTCGAATAAACTCATTTCTAATCCTGTCTATCGTAGTTACTCCAAATGAACATCTCAACATCTTCATCATCTCAGGTCTCACCACAGTCCTATAAACTTTCCCTTTCACTCTCACAGATACTCTTCTATCACAAATCACTCCTGCTATCACACTTCTCCACCCACTCCACCCTGCCTGCACTCCTTTCTTCACTTCTCTAACACACTCTCCATTACTTTGCACTGTTGACCCCAGGTACCTGAACTCCTCCACCTTCTCCACCTCTTCTCCCTGCAACCGCACCACTCCACTGCCCTCCCTCTCATTCACACACATGTACTCTGTCTTACTCCTACTGACTTTAATTCCCCTTCTCTCCAGCGTGTACCTCCACCTCTCCAGGCTCTTCTCAACCTGCTCACTACTCTCACCACAAATCACAATATCATCCACAAACATCATAGTCCACGGAGACTCCTGTCTGTCCTCGTCCTTCAACCTGTCCATCACCACTGCAAACAGAAAAGGGCTCAGAGCCGATCCTTGATGCAGTCCAAACTCCACCTTGAACCAGTCTGTCGTTCCTACTGCACACTTCACTGCTGTCACACTGTCGTCATACATGTCCTTTACCACCTTCACATACTTTCTGACACACCAGACTTCCTCATACAATACCACAACTCCTCTCTCCACCCTGTTGTGCATTTTCTCTAAATCTTCTGACCTTCTCTATACTTCTCCATCAACATTCTCAAAGCAAATAATGTGTCTGTGGTGCTCTTCCTCAGCATGAAACCATACTGCTGCTCACAGATGGTCACCTCTTCTCTCAGCCTGGCTTCCACTACTCTTTCCCATAACTTCCCCTGTAGTTACTGCAGGTCTGCACATCTCCCTTATTCTTAACGATCAGTACCAGCAAACACCTTCTCCATTCCTCAGGCATCCTCTCACCTTCAAAAATTCTGTTAAACAATCTGGTTAAAAACTCCACTGCATCTCTCCTAAACATCTCCATGCTTCTACTGGTATGACATCGGGTCCTACCGACTTTCCACTCTTCATCCTCTTAATCGCTGCTCTCACTTCCTCCTTCCTAACCCTATCCACTTCCTGCTTCACATCTCCACAACACCCAACCTTTTCTCTCTCTCATTTTCCTCGTTCATCAATCTTCATCAAATCTACCACCATGCCTTTTCCTTGGCTTTCGCCACATTCCTCTTCACTTGATGCTGCATCTCCTTGTTCTCCTGCCTACTTTTCTCATCACTCTGTCGATCCCAATTCTGTTTCTCCAACCTTTCTTTTTCTGCTCTCCTGCACTTCCTCATTCCTGCACCACGTCTCTTTATCTTACTTTCTATTTCCAGATGTTACACAAAGAACCTTTCTTGCTGCCTCCCTTATCACTTCTCCAATCTCCTTCAGGCTGCATCTTCTACATAGAACATAGTCCACCTGTGTGCACCTTCCTCCACTCTTATACGTCACCCTATGATCCTCCTTCTTCTTAAAATAAGTGTTCACCACTGCCATTTCCATCCTTTTAGCAAAATCTACCACCATCTGCCCTTCCACATTCCTCTCCTTAAGACCATACCTACCATCACCTCCTCATCACCTCTTTTCTCTTCACCTACATGCCCATTAAAGTCTGCCCCAATCACCAATCTTTCATTCCTAGGTTCACCTTCTACCACTTCATCTAACTCACTCCAGAATTTTTCCTTCTCCTCCATCTCACAGCCCACTTGTGGCGCATAAGCACTGATGACATTTATCATCACGCCTTCAACTTGCATTAGAGATTTATTCTTCATTCAATTAAAGAAATATTTCAGTGGCAAATACCATAGACTGTTATATTTCTGGTATATTTTATTGTAATTAGTTTTAGGTTATTAAAACGTAAAGTACTGAAAAGATTGAAGATAATGTTGGCAGAAGAGGTAACCATTAGCAAATATAAAAAAAGAGCGGTGTCATTTAACAAACAATCTCCTTTGCAGGGATACCTTTCAGCAGTTGGCCCTCCTGAAATAGTTTAAGACAATATGAAAACCACATTTGTAATTCTTTTTATTTTTAGAGCACAACACGTTAACCTCAAAGAAGATAAATGACAGAAAATAACATGGAAAACATTCATATATATCCCAGAATGACATTTAAATTTGCCAACCGTTAGAGATTATGAAAAACATGTTCACATTCAAAAAGAAAAGCAATTATATTTTGTAGAGATACTATAACATGTGACCTCATTCTCACTATAGAACAAAAGAATACTTCAAATACAAGTCACAAATGTAAAGACGAATAAAATATTTCAATAATGCAAAAGTTGGATATTCATTAAAAAAAATGTAAATAACATGTTAATCAAGCCTTGCAGCCAAGCACTGATTAAACATCAAATCTTGCACCTGTTTGTGGTTGCCATGGGCATTTCATCCGACCCTCCGATGCTTCTTTTTGCAGAGTTTTAATTCTCCATGCCAAAAATCCACTTCCATCTTCTGCATTGTAATAATGCTCCTATGACCAGAACAAACGGACCTAAAAGTTATACATTACTAGACTAAGAAAATAAATACCACTTCAATTATACTGTAAATAATATTTATTTTGCAAGATGCAGTAAATCCTCCTTCTGTAAATCAAATAGATTGAGAGGCAACAGCTACTAACATAGCCAAGTTTGCTCCTGGGGTCAGCCAAATTTGGGAATAGGGAGATGATTCCCTTTGCATATTGTTCCTTCAAGTGTCGCGAAGGCCTTGTTCTACACACACACACAAACAGAAACCAATTACAACCCATAACATCAGAAACATTAATTTACAAGGTACTGTATAAACAACCTACCCATGTTCATTTGTCAAATGTGCTACCAAGATTTTCACCATGTCACGTCTTCGGCTATCTGACAGACTTTTAGTGCGAGCGTATTCACTTGCAATCTTTTCACCTCCAGGGCTGGTCTTTAGGATATCTTCGATCATCTGAAAGAGGGGATGATATAATATTGAGCAAAAATGAGAAAATAACAACTGGCAACTGTATATAGTTCCAAATATCTTTAATATTTAAGTAATTCTATATAGATGTAATTCAGAGACAAGATTGGTGATCCTTACTTGAGCAAGATGTTCCTCTGCTTGATTTTTTTTAGGAGGACTTCTAATCAAAATTGCTGTGTCGTCAGACTCTGATGTGCCTTCGGTATCTCCTACTGAGCTTGAGCTTAAAGAATCTTCAATATAAACCATACCTATAGTCTGATTAACTGTTCATACTATTTTTAAATCATGTTATACAGCTATTCAGAATTAGTACAATAGACACATTAGTCTATGCAAAAATAAATTTGTGAGTATTGCTGAAAATAAACACAAAAATGTATAAGCATGTAAAACATTTTACCATCAAAACATTCTTTGTTTGGGACCCAATTTCTAGGACACCAAGGTCTGGTCCTTTCAGCAGGTATTCAAATGCTTCCTCATCAACCTCTGTCTTCGAGTCATCAAAGACTTCCATTGTAGGAAGATCAAATTTCTTGCCAACTGAAGGATGACAAACCATTGCCAAATTAACAAAAACCAGCAATGCCAAAGGAAGTTAGAGTTATTTTTATATCCCTTAAGATACAACCATAAACTTAGTTTAATACTATTAACATTTTTAGAAGGAAAAGTATTAATGATATTAACAATGTTAAAGGTTCTCCTCTTACCACATTCCAAAAACGTTTGAAACGTAAAAGGTTTTGAAGAAAAAATATATTTTTTGCTATCTTTGAACTTCACTCTGACAACGTTGTTGGTTTGCATCCTGAAGGAAGCAAAAAGACGAACACAAGGCAATAATACTCACTGTCATTCAACATGAATTATTTTTTCTTCACCTTTTCTTGGTGTGTTTTTAATTTGTAATAAATGTTCAACAGTTTATGCATGGTGCTAGCATGCTAGCCCTATTCAGACCATTTTTCTCATGGATGTCTGAAAATATAATCCAAATGGCACCTCAGTAATAAAACTCATGCATTCAGATGGCGATTTATTCACGATTTAGGAGCGGGTTTTGTACGAATGAAAGTGTCCATATAAAAAAAGCACAAGGTCATTGCACGGCGCTGAGGAGTATGCAAATTCAGTGTGAGCGCCCTAACACTCGCAACAAATATTCTTTAATCAATGATCAAAAGCCCAACAACGAGCTTGTGAATGAAAGGGTACAACATTCTGGATTCAGATGCCAAAAAAATAACGAATAGCCCCTGTAAATATTGATAATACCTTACGTTACCGTGAGAAATTCGAGTCCGAATAGGGCTAATGCACATCAAAATGGCCTCCAGCAATCCAGTTAAGGCTCCAGTTTAACTCTTTACCGAGTCAAGTACAACTCGATCCTTGCCACAATAATTTAGCTTACAAACATTTAATAAGCAGTTGGCAATTTCACTGGTGTCATTTAACGTTAGTTACATTTGTAATCTATATATGAACTATTTGCTTCTAAACTAAGCAAAGTTCTAAAATTAAAATCGATCCGGATATTGATATGAGCTCAAAACTAAAAGAAATAATTAGACTTACAGTTTTTCTCAGCCCCTTTGGAGCATTTCTCGAATCATCCTTAAGATTTGCAAATCAGTAAGTGCATTCTCAAAACAATGTGAACAAACAGCACAATGCATTGGATTTCTTGCAAAAGCCTGTTTTTTGCTCAAAATCCTTAGTACTTCTTTCAAAATTAAGTATTTGTGTCAATGAACATATCATTGCCATCAAAATAACAAGTCCTTTTATCATTGTTTACGAACAAGATAGTCAAAATGTTTAGTGATTTTTTCAATATGACAATGCTTTATTTTAGTATTTCCTGATGTAAACTCTGTTTTGCATTACAAGTATTGAAATTGCACGAGGCTGAATTTCTTCTAAGTGGCAACTATGAATTTCAACAGCACAAATTTACACATTACTGTATGTTGGATATTGATTGTAAGAGACTGGACAGGATTAATTTTTTCAATTTTTCTTTACTGATGGACTGTCAAAAAATTTACAAAATAATGTCATTGTGATAGAAAATAAAAAGACACAAATTAAAATTCCAAAAGGTAAACATAGGAAACACTTCTTAGGCAGAACTGCGCATGCCGCACTATACAGAGCAATCTGTCTATACCCCCTGACGTCCCAGTCTGTCGGGCCACAGATTTTCATCCACATCACAACAGATATCCTCCCTTGCAATACAGCGTGGAAAAAATCTTCTAGAATGTCTTATCCAACCTCTGCAGGCTTCTGCTGTGATGTCCTCACATGCTGCATCCATTGCAGCCAGCAGGGTCATCTGAGTATGTGGCTGGCAATCATAAACCTTCCACCTCCATGCTGAATAGAACTCCTCAATTGGGTTGAGGAATGGGGAATAGGGTGGGAGAAATTGCATCAGCATCCTGTTATGAGTCAGAAACCATTGCCTGATGGTGTTTGAGTGATGGAAACTCACATTATCCCAAAGTATCACATACTTTGGTAAATCATCTCGAAATGGACCCCTCTCATCATCAGGGATGAGAGCCCTATAGAGGGTCTCTAAGAAGGTGAGGAGATGCTGTGTGTTGTATGTGCCTATAAGGGGAACATGAGATAGCACACCCTGCTCTGATATAGCAGCACACATAGTGATATTTCCTCCCTGCCGGCCTGGTAAATCAACAGTAGCTCTGTTTCCAATGACGTTTCGACAACGTCTTCTGCTTTTGCTCAGATTGAAGCCAGCCTCATCCACATATATAAAGTTGTAAGGTGGTTCACTTGATTCCAATTCCATTATACGATACAACCCAGAAGATAGCCAAATAGTTATGCACATTCATTTAATTTCACAAGATATAGTTATATCAAATGTACACATATTGCATGTTTTTTTCCTTCAGATATAGCAAATGTACATAGGTCACACATGCTGTATTATATATGTCACTATAAGAAGTTTATGTAAATTAGATAAAGTATGCCCATAGATGTTTTACCTGTACATACTGGTACCATTGCTCCTTCACTCGGTCACCATTCCTTTGAAATGGTACACGATACAGCTGTTTCATGCTCATGTGGTGTCTCTTCAACACCCTATCGATAGTTGAGATGCTAACAGACTGGATGTTTTCAAATACATTATTATCTTCTACAACAGCCTGTTGTATTTCCCTTAACCTTATGGCATTGTTTGCTCGGACCATGGTGAAAATAGCCTCCTCTTGTTGGGGTGTGAAAAGCGGTCCTCTGCCACCCCTATGAGGTAATCCTGCAGTCCTGTGTGGAAAAAATGCAATACATATTTACTTAGATGTGTTAGAGAATGTATACACACACTTACAGTAACAGCACAGTCCACACTGGTGGATTACATATCTGTTCTCTCTACGAAATGTTTGAATTATTGAAGACACAGTTGATCTCCCAATATTCGGCTGAACCCTCCGACCCGCCTCAACCATTGTGAGGACATGATTGACAACATGGTCCACAATAGTGGCTCTAATTTCATCAGAAATGTGTCTATGTCTCTGGCCTCTTCTTCCTCTTCCTCTATTTTGCCTCCTTACCCGTCCAGCATGCATCCTTTTTCTTGGCTCTCGACCATGTTCATTTCCTAGTTGTTCATCCATTTTCAACAATTGTAAGTCTGTGTTTTGCTCTTTTTATATACACTCGCCAATTGAAGGTTCATGAGATTCAGCCTTGACCTATTTTAGAGAACTAGTTGATTATTGGTTGATCTGAAAGTGAACACGCCCCTTCATTAGTGACATTCAAGGTTCATCTGCACAATTCATCAAGACACATTTACCAAAAAAGTTTGATGGAACTGTGAAGAAGAAGAGCTTGACAAATTTTGACAACTGGTTTAACCATTTTGCACTTAATGACTTATGCAATGAACTGATGCCTAAATGTTTTGGGGGTTAAGACCATTTAGGTGAAACTAGTATAATATATTTTGAACAACATGACATAAACAACTGATAATGTATGAAAAAACAGACACTTGTACACAATCGATTGAATGATGTACCAAAGCATTCGCAATTTGATCAAAGCAACGAGAAATGTTCGTATGAAGAGCACAAATGACTAAATGATGTGGAGTTTGAACAAGTAGTTTTGAGAATTTAATTTCTGATCTGAGAAATGCTCCAAAGCGACTGAGAAAAACTGTAAAAACCTTTAAAAAAGGAATAAGGAATGAAAAAGGGGAAGACAAATCAGATTTAACAAGAATTTCACTCTTCATACTAATAATATATACATAATAGATATTATGAATATTTAAACATAATTTCATAAAAACAGTAAAAATGGCAAAAAGTGAACGATGATGGTGATGACAAATTTGTTTAAAAAAAAAATTGTTTTTCATAAAATGTATGAGTTATATTGAAAATGAGTTTTCATATTCAGAATCATTATTTCAGAAAAAAAAAAAAAACAACCTAAAAGGGTGCAGCAAGTGAACGAAAATACTGACATGAAATATCACATTTTGATAAAAAAATAACTTGTTTCATAAAAATCTGATATAAACATTTTCATAAATCATGGTTTGAAATTATGATTTTTTTTTCAAACAAATATGAAAGTCATTATGAAAATTTAAATTTTAATTAAATAATAATAAATATTCAATTGAATTGAATAAATA
>JAAIIK010000250.1:3964-18915 GCA_014706435.1 Silurus glanis
ATGATATTAAGGAGTTATGACCTAACCCTTAGGGCCACCAAGGAAACGGCGCAGGCCGTAGGTCGGTCCATGTCAGCCGTAGTACCAACAAAAAGGCATCTGTGGCTCACCCTGTCAGAGATTCCCGACAGGGACAGCGCTTTCCTGCTGAACGCCTTGGTGGCTACTCCTGGCCTGTTAGGCGACGCTGTAGGGGCGGTCGTCGACAAGATTCAGGAGACGAAAAAGCAATCGGCGGTGTTTCAATGGTACCTCCCCGCCACTCTCATGGGGCTGCTCGACGGCCCCATGAGACAGCCCCAGCCCAGCATTTCCGGGCATCGCAAAGTCCATAAACAGAGCATTGCCACCTGGACCCCGAAGGGCCCCCAGCAATGCTCTATGTCCCAACCGAAGGAGCCGGCCGGCCTGAGGGTAGTGCTCTCCTCCAACAAACGGACCGCGGTGCATAGGCCCTGACATTCAGGGCGCCTTATACCTAGGAGGGCGGTGTACGCCTCATTGCATGGTGCCCGTCCCTCCTCAGCACCACCAGGAGGCCAGGCTGCTAGCCCTGCCACAAGATGTGCTTCAGGGCACAGCGCCCTCCAGCATGTGTCTCCCTCCACCTCCACCCGAAAGAGTCGTAGCGGATGGAGGAGACCCGCCACCTCTCAGGAGGCCTCAACGGCTGCAGGGCATTGCTCCAGCTGCTCTGCTTAGGGATCCCCTTAGAGACTTCCTGGCAGCTTAGGAAAGCCTGCTAGTCGTGTCTCGGTGGGTCCTGCACATGATAGAGAGGGGCTACTCGATTCAATTGAGGTCCTCTCCTCCCTGGTTCAACAGGATGTGTCCCACCCTGGTGGGACCTGAGCAGGCTCTGGTCCTGGAACAGGAAGTACGCACACTCCTAAGGAAAGGGGCCATTAAGGTGGTTCCTCCCTTCGTCAGAAAGCTGACTGACAACTGTCTCCCGCTCTGATCGAAGCTATCCTCACAACAGTCAGGAGAGTGAGAGAAGGCAAGTCACTCACAGAGAAGCAGTTCCAGTGGCTGCTGGGTCTCATGGCAGCAGCAACCAATGTGATTCCACTTGGCCTCCTCCATATGAGACCCCTCCACTGGTGGCTCAGAGACAGAGGGTTCTCCCGAAAGGGCAATCCACTCCATACTATCAAGGTCTTGCAACAAGCCCTTCGAGCCTTAGATATGTGGAAAGAACCTATGTTCCTTTCTCCAGGCCCAGTCCAGGGAGCTCCTTGTCGTCCCATAATGCTAACGACGGACGCATCCCTCACAGGGTGGGGAGCGGTCATGAGTGGCCACTCCGCCCAAGGTCGTTGGAACGAGTTACACCTCACATGGCACCTAAGCTGCCTGGAGATGATGGCTGTTTTTCTGGCTTTGAAACACTTCCTTTTAGACCTGAGGGATCACCATGTGCTTGTCCATACGGACAACACATTGATGGTCTCGTACATCAACCACCAGGGGGGTCTACGATCATGCCCCCTGTACAGGCTGGCATGGCAGATCCTCATGTGGTTCCAGGGAAAGCTGCTCTCATTTAGGGCTGTCTACATCCCGGGTCACCTAAATTGGAGAGCAGATATGGCAGAGATTTTGCAGAGCCCAGGTGGATCTATTTGTGACTCAGGAGACTTCTCTCTCTCTCTCTCACCAAGCCCCCTTGGGGCTAGTGCCATGGTGCAGACATGGCCGAGGCTACGCCTGTTCGCCTTTCCACCTATCGCGCTGCTGCCGAAAGTTCTGGAGAGTGTTTGCTGGGAAGGAGCCTGTCTCCTCCTGGCGGCTCCTCGAGGGACCTCCTTGGGAAAGTCATCCCAGGGGGATCTCCTCTCTCTTTCACCCCCAGACAGAGTTATGGAAGCTATGGCTGTGGCCCCTGAGGCCCCAGTTTTAAGTAGCTGGTCTCGTTAGTGAGGTAGTGGAGACCATCCTCCATTCCAGAGCTCCCTTTATGAGGAGGTTGTATGCAGCTAAATGGCACCTTTTCGCAGCATGGTGTGAGCCACACCAATTAGACCCAGTTAACTGCCCGGTTGGTTCAGTGCTGGAGTTCCTGCAAGAACAGATTGCCACAGGGTTTGCTCCTTCAACCCTGAAGGTATATGTGTCCGCTATCGCGGCTTATTGTACCCCACCTGCAGGGCGGTCGCTGGGTAAACACCCTCTGGTGACACGTTTCCTGCATGGCACCCGGAGGCTGATGCCTAGGATGCGACCCAGAGTGCCTGTGTTGTACTGGCGGCTCTGTCTGAGCCCCCCTTCGAGCCCTTGGCCGAGGTGTCCCTTTAGGTACCTGTCTATAAAGACTGCTTTCCATCTGGCACCACCTGAAGAGGGCCGGGGAGGCTTTTTCCATTGCCCCGTCTCTCCTGGAGTTTACCTCTGGCATGGCCACTGCCTTTCTTCCCACTAAACCAGGGTACGTACCTAACGTGCCTGCGGTTCCCCCATGACCAGTCGTGCAGCAGGCATTCCAACATCCTCCTTTACAAGCCCCCAACCAGGAGAAGCAAAACCAGACTGGTTGTGCTCTCACACACTAGGCAGGAACTGGTCAGTGTGGCACGACTGGACACTCATTCCCAAAGCGTTGTGATGCAGCTCGAGTTTGCGAAAGGGGAACGTCTGTAGGTTACATATTACCTAGTTCCCTGAGGGAATAAAACACTGTGGCTCCAAGCAAAACTCCCTGCATACCGCTTATCTTCTGTGTGTGTGTGTGTGTGTGTGTGTGTGTGTGTGTGTGTGTGTGTGTGATATTGAGTGTTTGAGATGTCAGTGTTCTAATATATCCTAATTTCTCTCCCAGGCTGTGTGAATGTGATCTCACAGAGGAAAGCTGTAGAATTATGTCCTCAGTTCTCAGTTCAAACTCCTCCAGTCTGAGAGAACTGAACCTGAGTGGGAATAAACTGCAGGATTCAGGAGTGATGCTGCTCTCTGCTGGACTGGAGAATTCACACTGTACACTGGAGATACTGAGGTCAGATCATCACTTACACACTGTGTTTATTATTTTAGATTCAATGAGACATTTCACTCTTTACTGAGGTTGGAATGGGTAATAAATAATAGATGTGTTGTAGGCTGTATTTATAGATATGGATATAGAGATAAAACTTTAAGTGATCATTGCTGCTGGTTCGCTACTTTATAGTCATAAAATGAATAATTAGACATTTATTCTCTGTCTGTTTATTTCTGCTTTGTGACACTGACCAACTGTTAAAACACTACAAATAAAACTACATTAAATTAAATCAAACTGATACAGAGAGAAAGTCCACAGTCCATGTTCCTCGGCCCGGTTTGGAGTCTCTGGATGAACTATAGGTGAAAGGCTGCAGCTCTGCATTAGGCTGCACCACTCTTTCCCCAGCTTACATCTGCTGATGGTAAAATCTCTAAGACTTTTAAAACATTCACATTGCCCATAACAGGTATCCTTAGCCAACAGGGTACCGGTGGAAATTGGGCTACTGTTGGCCGAAGGAGGAGAAGGAGAGGAAGAAGACATCTACAGAGACAGCAGAGAAAGGAGAAGTGTAGGAGAGTGGAGGTTCGGGTTGGTACTTTAAATGTTGGTATTATGACTGGTAAAGGGAGAGAGATAGCTGATATGATGGAGAGGAGAAAGGTAGTTATGCGTGTGTTCAGGAGTCCAAGTGGAAAGGGAGTAAGGCCAGGAACATTGGAGGGGGGGGGTTATACTGTTCTATCATGGTGTGGATAGAAAGAGAAATGGTTTAGGGGTGATTTTCAAGGAAGAGTACAGAAGAATGTAGTGGAGGTGAAGAGAGTTTCTGATAGAGTGATAAACGTGAAGCTGGAAGTTGAAGGGGTGATGATAAATGTCATCAGTGCCAATGCTTCACAAGTGGGCAGCGAAGGAAAAATTCTGGAGTGAGTTAGATGAAGTGGTAGAAGGTGTACCTAGGAATGAAAGATTGGTGATTGGGGCAGACTTTAATGGGCATGTAGGTGAAGGGAACAGAGGTGATGAGGAGGTGATGGGTAGGTATGGCCTTAAGGAGAGGAATGTGGAAGGGCAGATGGTGGTAGATTTAGCTAAAAGGATGAAAATGGTGGTGAATACTTATTTTAGGTAGAAAGAGGATTATAGGGTGACCTATAAGAGTGGAGGAAGGTGCACACAGGTGGATTATGTTCTATGTAGGAGATGCAACCTGAAGGAGATTGGAGACTGTAAGGTGTTGGCAGGGGACAGTGTAGCTAGACAGCATCGGATGGTGGTCTGTAGGATGGTTTTGGAGGTGAAGAAGAATAGGAGGACAGTGAGGACTGAAAGAAGAATAAGATGGTGGGAGGTGAAGAAGAATAGGAGGACAGTTAGGACTGAAAGAAGAATAAGATGGTGGAACGTGAAGGAGGAAGACTGTAGAATGAGATTCAGGGAAGAGCTCAGATGATGGGGGTGAAGAGGTGCTGGATGATTGGGCAACTACTGCAGAAGTGATAAGGGAGGCAGCTAGAAAGGTACTTGGTGTGACATCTGGAAATAGAAAGTAAGACAAAGAGACATGGTGAGAAAAGTAGGCAGGAGTACAAGGAGATGCAGCAGCAGGTGAAGAGGGATGTGGTAAAAGCCAAGGAAAAGGCATATGAGGAGCTGTAGGAGAAGTTGGACACTAAGGAATGAGAAAAGGATTTGTATCGATTGGCCAGGCAGAGGGACCGAGCTGGGAAGGATGTGCTGCAAGTTAGAGCAATAAAGAATCGAGATGGAAATGTGTTGACTGGTGAGGAGAGTGTGTTGAGATGATGGAGTGAGTATTTTGAGCAGCTGATGAACGAGAAAAATGAGAGAGAAAGACAGTTGGATGTTGTGGAGATGGTGAAGCAGGATGTGGATAAGATTAGTAGGGAGAAAATGAGAGCAGCGATTAAGATTGGGAAGTCGGTTGGATCAGATGACATACCGGTGTGAGTGCATGGAGCATGGAGATGTTTAGGAGAGATATCAGTGGAGTTTTTGACCAGGTTGTTCAACAAGATTTGGAAGGTGAGAGGATGTCTGAGGAATGGAGAAGGAGTGTGCTGGTACCGATCTTTAAGATTAAGGGAGATCTGCAGACCTGCAGTAACTATAGTAACTAAATAAAGTTGATCAGTCACACCATGAAGTTATTGGAAAAAGGAGTGGAAGCCAGGCTGAGAGAAGATGTGACCATCTGTGAGCAACATTATGGTTTTATGCCGAGAAAGAGCACCACGGACGCATTATTTGCTTTGCTAATTTTGATGGACAAGTATAGAGAAGGTCAGAAGGAGATGCATTGTGTGTTTGTGGATTTAGAGAAAGAATACAACAGGGTGCCACGGGCAGAATTGGGGTATTGTATGAGGAAGTCAGGTGTGTCAGAGAAATATGTGAGGGTGGTGCAGGACATGTATGAGGACAGTGTGACAGCAGTGAAGTGTACAGTAGAAACGACAGACTGGTTCAAAGTGGAGGTTGCACTGCATCAAGGATCAGCTCTGATCCCTTTCCTGCTTGCAGAAATGATGGACTGGTTGACTGATGAGGTCAGACTGGAGTCTCCATGGACTATTATGTTTGCGGATGATATTGTTATTTGTGGTGAGAGTAGTGAGCAGGTTGAGAAGAGCCTGGAGAGGTGGAAGTACGTGCTGGAGAGAAGGGGAATGAAAGTCAGTAGGAGTAAGACAGAGTACATGTGTGTGAATGAGAGGGAGGGCAGTGGAGAAGTTTGGTTGCACGGAGAAGAGGTGGAGAAGGTGGTGGAGTTTAGGTAGCTGGGGTCAACAGTGCAAACTAATGGATAGAGAAGTGAAGAAAAGAGTGCAGGCAGGGTGGAGTGGGTGGAGAAGAGTGAGAGCAGGAGTGATTTGTGATAGAAGAGTATCTGTAAGAGTGGAAGGAAAAGTTTATAGGACTGTGGTGAGACCTGAGATGTTGTATGGTTTAGAGACAGTGGCATTGAGTAAAAGACAAAAGGTAGAGCTGGAGGTAGCAGAGCTGAAGATGAAGGTTTTCGTTGGGAGTGACGACGATGGACAGGATTAGAAATCAGTTTATTAGAGGGACAGCGCATGTAGAACATTTTGGACAAGGTGAGGGAAGAGAACGCTAAGGATGGAGCCACCAGGAAGGAGAAAAAGATGAAGGCCAAGGAGGTGGTTTATGGATGTGGTGAGGGAAGACATGCAGGTAGCTGGGTTGAAAGAGGCAAATGTAGAGTACAGGGGGGTATGGAGACGGATGATCCGCTGTGGTGACCCCTAATGGGAGAAGCCGAAATAATAAGAATAAGAAGCAGAAGAAGAAGAAACATTCACAATTTAAAACATTCACATCACATTGGGATCCCACCATTACAGCCAGGTCTTCTGTGTACACTGACAGGTGAAGTGAAGCATTAAGTCAAGTCAATTCAAGGTTATTTCTATTGCACTTTTCACAATGGACATTGTCTCAATGCAGCGTTACAGAATGTAAGAGTTAAGGTGAATGATTTGTATTTATCCCTGATGAGCAGCCATGGCGACTGTGGGAAGGAAAACTCCATTAGATGTTATGAGGAAGAAACTTTGAGAGGAACCAGTCAAAATGGAACCCATCCTCATTTGGGTGATATCAAAAGTGTAATAATAAAACTTATCCAAATGGCGTTGGTACGACTCTAAATGGTTCGGGATATGTGCGGGGTCAAAAGTACTTCTTTAAAAGTAGACCATCTTCATGATGTGGGACACGACTGGAGCTGGCGCAACCTCAGGATGCCTCGGTATGGGTAGAAAAAGAGAAGCAATTGAGAGGAATTACCGTAGCTGCTGTTCATAATATTAACAAGCACAACTTGATAATGTGCATGTGATCAGATGTACTGTGAAGCAGAAGGTATGTGATGTGTGTTATGTGTAGGACTCGATAAAAATATACATCTTTAATCTGAACTTTAACTGGGAGAGCACTGTCAGGAAGACTATTCCAAAGTTTAGAAGCTAAATGTGAGAATGTTCTCCAACCTTTAGTGGACTTTGCTATTCTAGGAACTACTACTAGAAGTCCGGAGTTTTGAGATCTGAAAGAGTGTGACGGATTGTAGCTTGTTAGAAGACTGGAGAGATAAATGGGAGCCAAACCATTTATGGTTTTGTAAGAAAGTTGCAATAGTTTGTAGTCAATTTGAAACTTAACAGGTGGCCAATGTAAGGTTGATAAGATTGAGGTTATGGTGATATTTTCTCGACCTTGTGAGAACTCGGACTGATGCATTCTGGACTAACTGTAGCTTGTTTATTAATGATGCAGGACAACCACCTAGTAATGCATTATAATAGTCCAGTCTGGAGGTCATTAATGCATGGACGAGCATCTCTGCATCAGATATAGACAACATGTTTCTTATCTTAGCAATATTTCTAAGGTGGAGGAAGGCTGTTTTTGTAATATGGTTGATATGATTTTCAAACGACAATTTTCTGTCTAAAATAACTCCCAGGTCTTTTTCAGTTGAACTAGTAGTTACAGTACATCCTTCTAAATGCAGGTTGAAATGCAGGAGCTTCTGTCTACTGGTTTTTGTGAAAAGCAGGGGTCCTAGAACTGAACTTTGTGGCACCCCTTAGTTTACTTGCATTAACCTGGAAAGTTCTCAATTTAAATCTACAAAAATGTTAATGATCAGACAGGATTTAAACTAGTTCAATGCCTGTCCCTGAATGCAAATGTAATTCTTTAAGCGATCCAGGAGAACGTCATGATCTACAGCAGGGGTGGGCAATTAATTTTTACAAGGGGCCACATGAGAAACCTGAATTGTGTCAGAGGGCCACACCAACGATAATATTTTAGGGATGCACCGAAATCAAAATTCTTGGCCGAAACCAAAAACCAAAATTGAGGAAACCAAGGCCAAAACCGAAACACCGAAAGAAAAGATTAATCAATTATTAGAACAATTGCATTTATGGCTATGAGTGTGTACTAACCTCACTAAAATCAATGCATTGCAATTCAAAGAATACATCAATTACAAAAGTGTTTTATTTATTATTATAAATTATTGTTATTTATTTGTTACCATTCATAGTATTGACAGACAGACAGCGGTCAATTATTATTAGCAACGGTGTGTTAAACGAAAATAATTGACTGCTGAACGTTTGGAAGCCCATTCAAGTGACTGGAACGTTCTAATCTACAGCATTAAGAAGAGCCGTGTAATAAATAATATTATATTATAATAATTATTATTTTCGGGATCCACGGGGAATGTTTCAAAGATCAACCCGTCGATCCACTGGAGACCACTGATCTAAGGCAATGAATTCCATCATTTTTTGTGTTATGCCTTTTGCCTTGGCACCATCACTGAAAAACTTTCCTGCCTTTTCAAAAACGTCCTCTACAGACAGAGTGCGCATGCTCGGATTGACTTTACTTTTCTGCACCGCGTTCTTCTCATATTTAGAATGGCAATCGGGATGTTTGGATTTCAGGTGATAAATTAAACCCGACTTGGAGAAACTCTTTGCAGATACACCCCCTCTTGAAATTTCAGCATTGCATGTTTCGCAAATCGCTCTCCGCACACCGCAGACATGTTGGCTCTTATCCAGATAACCGTGTGCTGGCTGCGCTTTTTTATTGCGTCATTACAATTGTGTTTCTGCTGTGTTGTTTCGGTGATTTAGGTATTTCGGACGAAAATTTTCGGTGCATCCCTGTAATTTATGATTGGCCTCACGCGGGCTTAGGTTTATGGACCACAATGGGTTTAGGGACCATTAATCTTCAGTACAATCTCGATTTCGCTGTACAACACCTTGAGCATGGCTATGAAACCAGGGTTGAACCCAAAGTTTTCCAGCACCTTCCATGAGTATTCATGCTCAACCTGGTCAAAAGCCTTTTCCTGGTCTAGGAAAATCTGACAAGTTTATAAGCCCAATAGCCTGGAGACGTCCAAAATTTCACTTATTAGATATACCTTGTCAAATAACGACCTGCCAGGCACACAGTATGACTGATCATGATGAATAATCTGCTCCATCACTTTCTTCAGTCTTGAGGCTAATGCTTTTGACAGCAGCTTGCAGTCAGTGTACATTAGTGACACTGGGCACCAGTTCTTCAGGTGGGTCAGGTCTCCCTTTTTAGGCAGCAGGGTCAGGATGGCTCTCCTGCAGCTCGATAGGAGCTGACCACCCTTCACACTGTTCTTTAGTACCTCTAGCACATCCTACCCTATTTTTGCCCAGAATGCCTTGAGGAACTTGACAGGGAGACCATCTATACCTGGCACCCACCCGTTCTCCATGCCTTGGAGAGCCTCCTAAAGCTCAGCCAGTCTTGGCTCCCTGTCCAACTCTCTGGCCACTGACTATATGAGCTTAGGCAGGTCTTTGAGGAAGATCTCCTCCACTTCCTGTGCCCCTGACCTCTCACTGCTATACAGCTTCTAATAAAAGCTGAATGTCTGCTGGCAAATTTCAGCATGCTCTGACACAAGATCCCCTGGTTCTGTTCACACAGCATGCATACATTTTTTCTGTCCTTTCTTTTGTTCAAAACTGAAGAAGTACTTAGAAGGAGCATTCATCTCAGTGACACTTTCAAAGCGGGAGCTGACCAGTGTCCCTGTGATGTAGTGTCCAGCAGGTCGTTAATTTTGGCTGTTTACTTTTGAGTGCTTAAATGTGTTAAGTTTCCTGTGGCGTCCAAACAGCGGAGTTTCACTATCTCTTTCTTTAGAGCTTTCAGAGATCTGGGAATGTCTCATGCCACCACTGCTGTAGGGAGTTAAAAGCTGCCATTTTGAGTTTAAAACAATTCCATAAAAAAAATAAAAGACTCTCTAAAATTTGCATCTCCTAAAAGTGCTGTTTTAAAATGAAAGTAGGTTCTCTTAGGTTTTATGTTCTTTTTACTGATGGTGCACTGAACCATGCAGTGGTCTGAGATGCCTATTGGAAAAACAAAACACTTTGTAAGAAAAAGTCAGTTGATGCTTAAAACAATAAAAACGATCTACTCTCACCAGGGAGAGTGTGTTGTCTATGGAGTGGGACCCACAGAGATTGTGGGTCTCTACCAACTCCCACAGGCACTTACTGAAAGCTACATGAGGTTCTGCATGATTCCTGTCTATATTTTCTGCTGTACAATTAAAATCACCTCAAAAAATTTTAAACTCTGCAGTGCTGCTGTCAGGGAACGGAACACAAGTCAGATGGCGGAAGTAACTCTATCATAGTTTATTGATTGAGACAACGCACAAATAGAAATCAGAGAGGTTACGAACTGCAATGCTGGTATAGTCCGTAATGCCGGTATAATCTGTTATGGAGGGATAATCCATGGACTGGGTACAATCCACGGAACGTGTATAATCCACAGCAGGTATAATCCAAGCGGGTATAATTCACAACGCGAGTGTACGCGAGAGTAATCCACGAAAAGGGGATCGGAGCTGGAACCAGCGGGGAATGCTGGCAATCAGGAACCAGGTCAAATGCCTTAGTCATCGAGTAGGTCCGACACGAGTGAGATCGGAACGGGATCTTATATAGGGAAATCTAAATGAGGGACAGGTGTCTGTAGTGCTCCAGAGTCCCCTGGGACTTTTTTGGGTTCACGTGTTTTTTCCCAGTCTGGTTGAAATGAGCAGCATTTCTCTGTGGTGTGTTTGTTGTTAATGGATCTCTGGTCTTCAGTCTGAGCTTGGGGCTCGTGCTCCCTGGACCATGGTGCAGCAGCATATGCGGGTCTTTTAGTAGCGGGCCGAGCTGAAGCCGCAAGGAAGGACTCCAGCAGGCTCAGCTGCTTCCTGCCCCGGTCGCTTGGAAACACCGGGGTCACTCCGTCTTTCAGGACAGACACTAACAAGATGCCCTAACTGACCATATTTAAAACAGTGGAAACAAACATGTTATAATTAAATCCCTCAGTCCTGAACTTAAAAACCATGTTTAGTTCTACAGAACATTATTTAGAACCATAAAAACCATCCTCCTGAAAGACACCAAGTGCTTAACCAGCGGGAACTTACAGCTGAGGGGGACAGTCACACACACACACACACACCACCCACACACCATGTCCCAACCACTAACACTCACTCTGCTACACTCACACACAGCACTCGCACACCTTATCCCAACCGCTAACACACACTCCTCTACACTCACACACACACACACACACACACACACACACACACACACACACACACACACACCACCCACACACCGTGTCCTAATCGCTAACACTCACTCCACTACACACATAAACACACACAAACACACACATACACACACACATCACCCACACACCGTGTCCCAACTGCTAACACACACTACTCTACACTCACACAAACCACCCACACACACAGTGTCCAAACCGCTAACACACACTCCTCTACACTCTCACACACGCACACACACACGCACACACACACACGCACACACACACGCACACACATCGCCCACACACCGAATCCCAACCGCTAACACACACTCCTCTACACTCACACACACCACACTTGCAAAGTATCCCAACTGGTAACACACACTCCTCTACACACACACACCACCCACACACCGTATCCGAACCGCTAACACACACTCCTCTACACTTACACACACAGCACCCGTACACCTTATCCCAACCGCTAACACACACTCCTCTACACTCACACACTGCACCCGCACACCTTATCCCAACCGCAAACACACACTCCTCTACACACACACACACACACACACACACATCACCCACAAACCGTGTCCCAGCCGCTAACACATTGGGAGTTATTTTAGAGCAACTTATCTTTCAAAAATCATATCAACCAAGTTATAAAAACAACCTTCTTTCACCTTAGAAATATTTCTAAGTTAAGAAACATGTTATCTATATCCGATGCAGAGAAGCTCGTCCATGCTTTCATGACCTCCAGAATGGACTATTGTAATGCATTACTGGTTGGATGTCCTGCATCATTAATAAACAAGCTTCAGTTAGTTCAGAATGCGGCAGCCAGAGTTCTTACAAGGTCAAGAAAATATGATCATATAACTCCAATCGTATCATCCCTACACTGGCTACCTGTCAAGTTTCAAATCTACTACAAACTACTACTTCTTACTTATAATGTCAGGACCTCCCGGGCACTCTGCGCGCACTTCCAGTTCCGCGGCACACACTTCCGGTTCTGCGGTGAGCACTTCCGGGTCGGCGGCAATCTTGCCGTTTTTCCCGCGCCTCCCGCTATTTAAAAACAACCAAGACTGCCAAGCTCGTGGCCAGATCTTACTGGCTACCTAGCCCCTGAGATTACTCTTGCTCCCCTGCCTGCTCTGGTTCCTTATCCTTTTTCTGTTCCTGTTCATGTTCCTGATCCCTGTTCTGCTTTCTGCCTAGTTACCTGGTTTGGACTTTGGACTGTTTGTGATTTATGTTTTGCTCTGCCCTGTATTGTTCTGTTTGCCGGATCTTGATATTTTGGACTGTTTTATCAGTTTTGGTTTTGTCCCCCTGCATTGCCCTTTTTTGCCTGTGCCTTGACCCTGGACTGTTTTTGGATTGTGTTTTTGC
Organism: Silurus glanis; assembly: GCA_014706435.1. NCBI lineage: Eukaryota > Metazoa > Chordata > Actinopteri > Siluriformes > Siluridae > Silurus > Silurus glanis. Next base: position 16,557 of record JAAIIK010000250.1, read on the forward strand.
CTTTGCCCCTTTGCTCAACTGTTCACAGTAAAGTCTGTTTTGCCTAACTCCTGTTTGCATCCTGCATTTGGGTCCTTACTCACCTAGCCCTGCACCCGTGCTCACTGACAATAATGCCCTAAATGGTTTGGCTCCCATGTATCTTCTTCTTCTTTTTCTTTCGGCTGCTCCCATTAGGGGTCGCCACAGCGGATCATTCGTCTCCATACCACCCTGTCCTCTACATCTGCCTCTTTCACACCAACTACCTGCATGTCTTCCCTCACCACATTCATGAACCTCCTCCTTGGTCTTCCTCTTTTCCTCCTTCCTGGTGGCTCCATCCTCAGCATTCTCCTACCAATATAACTCATGTCCCACCTCTGCACATGTGCAAACCATCTCAATCTCACCTCCCTCACCTTGTCAATAAAACATCCAACATGCGCTGTCCCTCTAATAAACTCATTTCTAATCTTGTCCATCCTCGTCACTCCCAACGAAAACCTTAACATCTTCAGCTCTGCTATCTCCAGCTCTGCCTCCTGCCTTTTACTCAATGCCACTGTCTCTAATCCATACAACATCGCAGGTCTCACCACAGACCTATAAACTTTCCCTTTTATTTTTGCAGATACCCTTCTATCACAAATCACTCCTGTCACTCTTCTCCACCCACTCCACCCTGCCTGCACTCTTTTCTTTACTTCCCTAACACACTCTCCATTACTTTGCACTGTTAAGCCCAGGTACCTGAACTCCACCACCTTCTCCACCTCTTCTCCCTGCAACCGCACCATTCCACTGCCCTCCCTCTCATTTACGCACATGTACTCTGTCTTACTCCTACTGACTTTCATTCCCCTCCTCTCCAGTGCGTACCTCCACCTCTCCAGGCTCTTTTCAACCTGCTCACTACTCTCACCACAAATCACAATATGATCTGCAAACATCATAGTCCAGGGAGACCTCGTCCGTCAACCTGTCCATCACCACTGCAAACAGGAAAGGGCTCAGGGCCGATCCTTGATGCAGGCCAACCTTCAACTTGAACCAGTCTGTCGTTCCTACTGCACACTTCACTGCTGTCACACTGTCCTCATACATGTCCTGCACCACCCTCACATACTTCTCTGACACACCTGACTTCCTCATACAATACCACAACTCCTCTCTTGGCACTCTGTCGTACGCTTTCTCTAAATCCACAAATACACAATGCAGCTCCTTCTGTCCTTCTCTATACTTCTCCATCAACATTCTCAAAGCAAATAAGGCATCTGTGGTGCTCTTCCTTGGCATGAAACCATACTGTTGCTCACAGATGGTCACCTCTTCTCTCATCCTGGCTTCCACTACTCTTTCCCATAACTTCATGGTGTGACTGATCAACTTAATTCCCCTGTAGTTACTGCAGGTCTGCACATCTCCCTTATTCTTAAAGATCAGTACCAGCACACTCCGTCTCCATTCCTCAGGCATCCTCTCACCTTCCAAAATCTTGTTGAACAATCTTGTTAAAAACTCCACTGCCATCTCTCCTAAACATCTCCATGCTTCTACCGGTATGTCATCTGGTCCAACCGACTTTCCACTCTTCATCATCTTAATCGCTGCTCTCACTTCCTCTTTACTAATCCTATCCACATCCTGCTTCACCATCTCCACATCATCCAACCTTCTCTCTCTCTCATTTTCCTCATTCATCAGCTGCTCAAAATACTCCCTCCACCTTCTCAACACACTCTCCTCACTAGTCAACACATTTCCATCTCCATCCTTTATTGCTCTAACTTGCAACACATCCTTCCCAACTCGGTCCCTCTGCCTGGCCAATTGGTACAAATCCTTTTCTCCTTCTCTAGTGTTCAAACTCTCGTACAGCTCCTCATTTGCCTTTTCCTTGGCTTTCGCCACATCCCTCTTAACCTGCTGCCGCATCTCCTTGTACTCCTGCCTACTTTTCTCATCACCCTGTTGATCCCACTTCTGTTCTGTTAACCTCTTTCCTCTTAAGCTCTCCTGCACTTTATCATTCCACCACCACATCTCTTTCTCTTCCTTTCTATTTCCAGATGTCACACCAAGTACTTTTCTAGCTGCCTCCCTCATCACTCCTGCAGTAGTTTCCCAATCATCCAACATCTCTTTACCACCACCGAGCCTCTGTCTGACCTCTTCCCTGAACCTCACACTACAGTGTTCCTCCTTTAGTTTCCACCATCTTATTCTTCTTTCAGTCCATACTCTCCTCCTCTTCTTCTTCGCCTCCAAAACCATCCTACAGACCACCATCCGATGCTGTCTAGCTACACTGTCCCCTGCCAACACCATACAGTCTCCAATCTCCTTCAGGTTGCATCTCCTACATAGAACATAA
>JAAIIK010000252.1:7849-18288 GCA_014706435.1 Silurus glanis
TGTGTGTGTGTGTGTGTGTGTGTGTGTGTGTGTGTGTGTGTGTGTGTTGGCAGAACTCCGAGAGGAGAAGCGCCAGCCTCCGGAGTATCTAGTGGATGGAGTGAAGGCTTTAATCTCTGCCCTGAAGACTTGGTTAAGGAGAGCGGTAACACGTCATGTGATTTATATTTATATCAACCGTACGTTTATTAGTACCTATAATTTTGCACTCGACATGCTGGACTGGTTTTGGACCTGATTAAACAGGAAGGATCTTTAATAATCTTAACACCTGACTAACCTGAATGAGGTGTGGTGGAGCAGGAGGAAGTGTGTAAACCTTCGGATCCGGTTGTGTTTTCTAGTTAACGGCGACAAACACCGAGATTCCAGATCACATCCGGCCGAGCCTCCTGATCAAGGAGCTGAGCAGGGAGATTCGTCACCTGGAGGTCCAGGAGGTACAGCACACGATTTACACTACACATGGCTAAAATTTATTCAATTAAATTAATAGTTTACATTTATTAGACCCCATTAGAACAAAACAAAGTGTTAGAGCGAACTACAAATCGCAGTACAAATGGTATTTCCAGTACGGAGCAAGCAGCTGCAGTGACACTTTTATTTCTTTTATTTTTTTTTCGAGTTTAATAATAATTAAAAACAGTAAAACTGTGAGGCAGAGACTAAAACTTGTGTGAACTCAAATTTGAACACCTCTGGATGTGTTTTGCGTCACAGGAGGATCCTCAGGGAAATGGGGAAAGCACATCTGCTCATTCTTCGCTCGAGAAACGACACCAGGCGCAACGAGTCGCCCGACGACTCGGAGATCATCATTACCACCAACAACATCATCACGAGCCCAAACTCCGATCTAACCTGGACATTTTGGAGCTCCACACTCGCGAGGTGCTGAAGAGGCTCGAGGTCGGCCCCCTGGACGAGGTGAGGTCACGTCCCAAATGAAACTTTTTTTTTTTATTGATTTTTTTTTTCCCGTATTTTCATTTTCACTATCATCTTAGCAGGACAAGGACGTGAGCTCTAAGGTGAACAGGAAGTTTAAGAAAGTCGTCCAGGCGTCTGCCGTAACTGTTGAGGATACCCATGACAACGCTTTGCGGCTGGTGCTGTGTAACGGCAGAATCATGTGGTACGTGTTGATTTAATACCCCTGCATTATTATATCATCGTGATTACATAACGTGTATTATAAGGTGTGTGTGTGTGTGTGTGTGTGTGTGTTCACAGTGAGAGGCTGCGTCTTGGGAACAGAGCTTTGAAACCTGAGCAAGATGAGACATCGCCATGCCAACAGCACCACGTTAAACTAGAAAAGCCATCGTCATGCCAACAAGTGAAAGTGGAGGCGGGTTTACAGTATGTGGGTCAGGTCACTCATCATGGTGAGTCAGTTTAACCCCCCTCATGCTAGCTCATAAACATAGATCTTCATCCAGACTCAGATTCTCTAAAAGGTTCTGTTTATTTGGGCCATCGTTTTCCATCATAAACCAAAATTCTCCATCCATCACCTGACATTCATCTTCAGACCCCAACATTCTCCTCCTATCATCTCACATTCTGACCCCAACATTCTCCATTCATCATCTCTCATTCACCTTCAGATCTCAAAGTTCTCCATCCAACACTCTAACGTGGGAGTGCTAGCTTAGTGGTTAAGGCATTTCTCTTTGGATCAGAAGGTCATAAGTTCAAATTCACCAAGCTCCCACTCCTGGGCCCCTGAGTAAGGCCCTTAACCCTTCTGCTGCTCAGTTGTATGAATGAGATGACTGTAAGTTGTTCGGGATAAGGGTATCTGCCAAATGCCATACACGTACCAGCGTCCTCCATCACACCCTGACGTTCTCCATCACACACACCACACTCCTTAGCAGCAGCTGTAAAGAACACAGTGTGCTGTTGCTGCTCTGACTCTGGGCTTCTTGTTGTGTGAGCAGAACTCAGGATAAAGCTGACGAACCTCTCAGGGTTGCAGAAGAAATTGGAGCAAAAAGATGAAGAGGAAGATGAGGTCTGTTACATCAGTTTCTAATGGCTTTCTATTTTTTTTTTATGTATTCCTTTCTTTTAATGGCCTTGTGCTTTCTCTCTCTCTCTCTCTCTCTCTCTCTCTCTCTCTCTCTGAGCAGAAGGAAAGTTTAGATTCAGGAAGCTCTGAGGATGAAGAGGAGTGCAAGATGCCTAAGATGAGAAACTCAGGGAGTCAACATCACAAACCACTAAAAAGGTAACACACACACACACACACACACACACACACACCATGTTTCTATTCCTTCTGTAAAATGTCCAGGTTCACCATCAACTCCAGAGCACCAAACATCAGTTCAACACAAAACCCCATCACACACACCGACATTCAGCATCGTATATAAATGTATATAAATAATTGTGTGGTATTTGCCCAGGGAGCGTCCCTCCTCCCCCAGCAGGGTTCCACAGGGGGGCGCTGTGACTCAGGAGACGTGGTGCAGCAGCAGTAGCAGTGCAGCGTGTGTTAGCAGTAACACGGGTTCAGTAGAGGAGTGTTTCTACAGCGACAGTTCTCCATCTCCTGCACTCCATCCATCCAAACTACACACACACAACTCCAGCCCCATCAGCAACCAGGCCACTAAAGGTGTGTGTGTGATCACAGTACAGTGCTGCTGAATTCTGCATTCTGATTGGATACTGAAATCATAGAGTTTATAGTAATAACCACATTAAATAATATTCACGTTAAAGCAGCGTGTAACATTTACAGCCGCCTGCTATAAACAGGGTTTCTGCAGGGTCCTAAAGAGTCTCATATTTAAGTCTTAAATTCCCTGTTCTGAGTTTTAAGTCATTTTAAACAAGTCTTAATTCTCTGACGCTCATCGAAACGCTCCTGCACTTCAGAATTGATTCATTTTATTTATCGTGGTGTAGGGTTTTTTTTTTTAACTAGGCCAAATATAATTCGCTGTATTACGACTACCAATGAGACCAACGTGCAACATCCAATCAGCTTTCTGCCATTGGCGCGACCCTCTCGGACCGTAAAACAGGTGGGGGAAGTGCGAGTTTGGCGATAAATTCGGGGCTCGTTTGCGGTCGCCATCGTGATATCGGCCTTAAATTTCTCTTAACGCTCTTAAAGTCTTCAATTTGACTTTGCAGAAACCCCGTGTGAAAGTCTTTGTACGAATAACGAGCTGCGGTTTCTGGAAAGGGGTGAAGTTGAAAGGCGTGCTCTAATCTGACCCGCATTTGATTTTGCTGCGTTTTTCAGGAAAACGTCCAAAGAAAGGCAACGCAACGTCCAAGCAGAAGCTGAGCAAGCTGATGAAGATGAGCACACACACTCGACTGCTGTTATAACGCCACCGCAACACACACACGCACATCTCACAAACACACAACTTGTACCTTGCATGTTAAGGTTCCGAGGTATGTAGGAACGGCACGATCACGCTGATGCTGCACGGCGGATTCACACACACACACACACTCGGGGAAATTCAGTGCTGATTTATTACACAAACAGTGGTGCAGGAGATCAGGGAGATTTTCAGATCTGTGAGAAAAACAGCCAAATGTTCATGAGTGGGTTTATTATTATTTTGATACAGTACGCAGCTTCTGCCGGTGGTGTTCCAATACTCCTAACATGCCCTTGTTCACGAGCCGCTTCAGATTCTTCTCCATGGTGTTTAATAGGGTTGGAGCTCTACAGCAGGAGATCTTCCACTCCAACCCCTATAAATCAGATCTTCATGGAGCTGGAGCAGGTTTGAGTCTCTTGGTTCAAACGAAGGGAAGATATCATGCTCCAGCATCCAAAGACGCCTGATACAATTCAGGAATAGATTGTGTGTGTGTGTGTGTGTGTGTGTGTGTGTGTGTGTGTATATATATACCATGATATGTATATCGTTTAATTGCACTTTGATTCAAAAATGTAAAAAATTTACAATATCACATCATTTCCCGCCCAAATGTAGCATTTTAACATAACATTGTGTTAAAAAAAAAAAAAAAAAAAAAGAAATCGCATTACAATTACACAAAAGGTGTAACACTAGTAATCCTGTAATGGGGGGGGGGGTCCCCCTAGCTCTTCCCCCCCCCCCCCCCTCAAACCCCCCCCCCCCCCCCATCACTTCAGTCACAGTGTATTATAGTAGCTATAAACGCTCTGTCCATCAACACCCTCTCTTTAAATAAAGTCACCTTTCAAAATAAAAAGTTACATTTTAAATTTAAGTGAACGAGGGCAAGTCGGAGGATTGGAACACCGCCGGGAGCGTTTTATCTGTTCAGCCAATCAGAGAGCTCCGATTTTGTACATTTTTGCAGTCGGCTTTGCTTTCCCTTTTTTCAACCTCCATGTGTAACCTGTAGCCGAAGTAAGTGTGTGTGTGTGTGTGTGTGTGTGTGTGTGTGTGTTTTTTTTTCTTGGGCAGCTCTCACATTTTATTTCTTTAGCGTCTCGTTTCTGTACTTTGAAACGTCGATCACTTCTTCTTTCTGTCGGTCTGAGTGACGGAGTTCAGGGTCCTTTATAAATGTGTGTGAACGTTTTTGAACGGTGCTGAAAGCAATAATTGTCCAGTGTTTGATTAGACGATCGATCGGTAGATTTGAGTTGGTTTTTTGTGTGTTTAGCAGGTGAGATCTGTAGCTGTTTTATTTTTTTTCTTATTTTAGCTGATTTATAATTTTTACGATGCACTGGAAGGAATTTGTAGCAAAATAATTATTTTTTTAAATCCCTAAAAGTGGGCGTTTCCCCAATCACATGACCTCATACCTGCTTAAAGACTGGTGTGTGAATCGTTTTTAATGTTTCATATCATTTGATGATAATGTAGAGTTGAGCTCCACTCTTCTGAGAAGATGTTCTGCTGGATCTTCTGCAGATTTGTGAGCATTACAATTGTTCACTAGGGTTGAGGGTCATGCTGGAGCAGGTTTGGGTCTCCTAGATCAAGCAAAGGAACTTTTTCATGCTCCTGCATCCAGACATAATGAAAGTTTGGAGAAGAACCACGTTTGGCTGGACAAGTCATTGAAGTTTACTGAAACCTTAGAAGAGAATTTTAAAAGCTCTCAGATTTTGACTCTACAAAGGTTTGTGGACACCTGAGCAGAAGAACATCCCGTTCCCCATTTTCTGTTAGAATAAACTCCACTCTTCTGGGAAGATGTTCCACTGGATTCCGAATGTGCTCGTGGAGAAACGTTTCAGTGTGAATGGGAAAGTGTTGCGATGAAATCATGAGCGATTTGGGAAACGCCCACTTTTCCCCCCTCCCCCACTTTTAATGAATAAAAGATGAAAAGGAGGAAATGAAGCACAATGATTTTGTGACACTGGTGTTGAATTCAAGTGGTGATGATGATAAAGATCTGCATCTGCCTTTAGGACGATGTGAGCGTGTTTAAAGCTCAGGGAGAAATAATGACGGTGTTCATCCTGCTTCACTCGTGTGTGTGTGTGTGTGTGTGTGTGTGAGGGAGGAATGTATTTTCCGTGTTTGCTGTAATGTCTTTATTGGCTGTTAACTTATTGGTTTTTGTGCTTCCTGCCCTCATTTTTCTGTAAATATGCGAATGGAATAATTGTTGGCTTGTTTTTTGTAATTGAACGACGACGGGTTTGTAATAGATTTTGTAGTAATGACGGGTGATGATTTGTGTGTTGAATCTGAAAAGCTGGAGAAGAGTGTAATCCAGACGCAGGTGACTTTTTTTTTTTATCGACTAATAAACGATAAAAAGCCACAGGAAACTGAAGCTTGTGTGAGTGATGTGTCGTTTGAAGGTGAGTCGACTCTCTGAATCATTTCTTTAGGTGAGTTGACCTGCTTTATCGATTCATCAGACGACCGTGCTGACTTCATCGCGACACGTGAAAGAGAGACACGTGGAGAGACTTGTGTTGGAGACTAGTTTTGTAACAGGCCAACAGATGACAGCGCGCAGTCACATGGAGCACCAACCTTCAAAAGCCCATGTGCCGAAGACCTCGTCCTGCGTACTTCACGAGCTCCTCACACGTGAAACACAGTGTTCTCACTTCCACACCCATCCTACACATCGGATTTGGCTCCTCCGGTTTTCACCCTCTTCACGAAGATGAAGATCCGACTCAAACGTCACCATCACAACCTTCAGAGTCCAAAGTCCAATGTCTTATTACTAAACCACCACCTTCCCAACTTATATAATTATATATGTGGTCTGAGGAGAAGAGCATGTGATCAGCTCGTCTGTAGGAATGAGGGACTCATGACTGACTCATGGAGCTCATTTGTTCTCTGCAAGTCCACAAAAGAAGCGACTCGTCCACTGATTGTTTCTTTATTAGTTTAAATAAACGTGTACGAGAAATGAAATCAGAATAAACGAGTCTCTGTACAGCAGGAAATCAGGACCAGTGGGTTCCCCACACACACACACACACACACACACACACACACAGCACCTGGAGGAAAAATAAACAGGAGGAAACTTAATGAATGATTAATTAAAGACTAAAAGCCTAATGAGTAACAATCAATTCATTAATGTACAATTTTATTATTTTTATTATTTAAACAGAAGAAAAATATTTTTGTTAAATTGCATTTTTATAAATGATCATTTTAAAATATTTTTAATGAAATATAAATATATTTATAATAGACTTAATTAAAAATTTTTATATTCAATGATTTGTTTCACCCAAACATTTTAATTAGCGGCTGAAACGATGTTCATTTATAAAATACTCAACATATTAAATAATAAACATTAGAATAATAAATATAAAGAAATGTTCAAAATCGATATATTTTATTTATATGGCCAGAAGTATTGGGACACCTGACTTGTGTCAGACACCTTTGGATGCAGGAGACTAAAATTTTGCCTTCACTTGAACTAGAAGATCCAAACGTGTTCCATGACACGTGAAGATCTTCATGAAGATCTACTTTACATGGGTTGGACGATGTGGAAGATCTCCTGCTCCAACCCTATTGAACATGACGAATGTGTACGCTGACTGCACCCCAGGAACCTCCTCAACTTCTCACCTACATCAGCACCTGACTTTACTCACACCCTTAGAATCTCTACAAAATCTTATGGAACATCTCAGAAGAGTGGAGTTTAGTGAAATGGCAAATGGAGACTACATGTGGAAGGAGATGTTCTAAAATATACACCAATCTTAGGCTTGGGTGTCCACAAACTTTTGGCCATATATATAAATTGTATGTGTTGGTTTTCACTGTACTCAATGTTTAACGACATTAAAACACACCAGCACATATGATGAAGATGAAGGTCACTCATCATCTTGAGGAATTCCGAGCTCCTGGTCAGTCCAGACGTTTGTGTCCGGCCACGGGAAATGACCCTGAGGGGAGAAAACGGTGTATTCTCAGTACTCTGTGTGTGTGTGTGTGTGTGTGTGTGTGTGTGTGTGTGTAAGAGAGACTCACGAGGACGGCGTCGGAGTCGTGCCAGAAGTGCCACATGATCCAGAACCACATGAAGCCACTGAGAAGTTCGGCACGGAAATGCTGGCGTTTAGTGAGGTGAGGAGGCTGACGGTACTGAGCCACGATGTGTGGACCTCCACCTGCCCTGACACACACACAAACACACACACAGTTAACACAACCTACCATATGTCACCTTGATGATAATGTATTTCACACCAAAGTCAAAATCTTCTCGAGAATGCTCTTGAGCTGTAAATGATCGTTTCCATAGCAACAGCTCCGAACTTGAAAGGAGTCTCCAGTGTCAGACTGTTCCAATTTCCCTGAGCGAGAAAGAGAGAGAACTGATCGCTCCGGAGTGAGAATGTTAATGTAACTACAAACGGATAAAAATGTGTACACACACACACACACACACACACGAGGTGGTATCATAAAGTTTGGAGACTCGCACAGTCCCCAGCTCTGAAACTTCTTGTGGAAGTCTTCTGTTCGTGAAGAGGGTGAAGTCCACAGGAGCTTCTAAAACAAACTTGTGAAGGTCAGTGCTCCCTGTGACTGTGCGACTGCTGCTGTGTTACAAAACTAGTCTCAAAACCTTGTGGATAAAACCTTGTATTAATCACTCAGATGTGTGTGTGTGTGTGTGTGTGTGTGTGTGTGTGTGTGTGTGTGTGTGTGTGTCAGGGTTCTGTCAGGACACCTTCAAACAAACACGGTTTAATTCCCTCTATAAGTGTTAGAGTCTGGTTTAATTCTACACCTGCACTAATATATATATATATATATATATATATATATATATTAAATCTATATTAAACTGCAGTTGTATATATAAATGTCTCCGGCTGTTTTATTTGGATGAATCTGGTGATAGTGGAAGGTGACACAGCTGGGTCTCTGACTGCACTGTGAGAGAAGCTTAGCTTTCATTAGCCTGTTAGCATGGCTACTTTAGCCTGGTTTAAACTTCCACATCAACACTTACTTCCGGGTAAAGCTGTGCTGGGGTCCGCGTGTGATGAGCCGAGCTCCAGCCCTGAACACACTCACGGTTCTCCAGACCGCCGACATTTTCATGCAAAAGTCACAACAAAATGTCTGTCACCTTCCTCCCTCTCCCTCACACTCAACCCGCTGCCCGGAGTCATACGCACCGCGCATGCGCGGCCTACGCACCGAAATACGCATGCGCGCTCTACGCACCGAAATACGCATGCGCTGCACAAGCTCGTCTCAGCGAGGCGACGTTTTGAAATCTTATGATCGTTTATTATACAATTTGACAAATTTATATTCATTTAGCTAAAATTATTTTTTTTAATAAATAAAAACATGACCTTCCAAAAACACGTGCTGTGATTGGTTACTTTTGTGTGGTGTACTATTACTGTATGTCCACTAGGGTGAATATTCTTATTTATTTTCTACCTCTTTTCCTTTTAGCTTCTCCCATTAGGGGGCGCCACAGCGGATCATCCGTCTCCATACCCCCCTTGTCCTCTACATCTGCCTCTTTCACCCCAACTACCTGCATGTCTTCCCTCACCACATCCATAAACCTCCTCCTTGGTCTTCCTCTTTTCCTCCTTCCTGGTGGCTCCATCCTCAGCATTCTCCTACTGATATACCCCATGTCCCTCCTCTGCACATGTCCAAACCATCTCAATCTCACCTCCCTCACCTTGTCTCCAAAACGTCCTACATGCACTGTCCCTCTAATAAACTCATTTCTAATCCTGTCCATCCTCGTCACTCCCAACAAACATCTCAACATCTTCAGCTCTGCTACCTGCAGCTCCACCTCCTGTCTTTTACTCAATGCCACTGTCTCTAAACCATACAACATCTCAGGTCTCACCACAGTCCAATAAACTTTCCCTTTCACTCTCACAGATACTCTTCTATCACAAATCACTCCTGCTATCACTCTTCTCCACCCACTCCACCCTGCCTGCACTCTTTTCTTCACTTCTCTAACACACTTTCCATTACTTTACACTGTTGACCCCAGGTACCTGAACTCCTCCACCTTCTCCACCTCTTCTCCCTGCAACCGCACCACTCCACTGCACTCCCTCTCATTCACACACATGTACTCTGTCTTACTCCTACTGACTTTCATTCCCCTTCTCTCCAGCGTGTACCTCCACCTCTCCAGGATCTTCTCAACCTGCACCTGTGGTGCTCTTCCTCAGCATGAAACCATACTGCTGCTCACAGATGGTCACCTCTTCTCTCAGCCTGGCTTCCACTACTCTTTCCCATAACTTCATGATGTGACTGATCAATTTAATTCCCCTGTAGTTACTGCAGGTCTGCACATCTCCCTTATTCTTAAAGATCGGTACCAGCACACTCCTTCTCCATTCCTCAGGCATCTTCTTACCTTCCAGAATCTTGTTGAACAATCTGGTTAAAAACTCCACTGCATCTCTTCTAAACATCTTCATGCTTCTACTGATATGTCATCCGGTCCAACCGACTTTTCACTCTTCATCCTCTTAATCACTGCTCTCACTTCCTCCTTACTAATCCTATCCACTTCCTGCTTCACCATCTCCACACCATCCAACCTTCTCTCTCTCATTTTCCTCATTCATCATTCTGAGCATTCATCTTCTCAACACACTCTCCTCACTAGTCAACACATTTCCATCTCCATCCTTTATTGCTCTAACTTGCAGCACATCCTTCCCAGCTCGGTTCCTCTGCCTGGCCAATCGGTACAAATCCTTTTCTCCGCGTTTGTTGAGTGTAATAGCACTTGGTCCACTAGAGGGCGACAGACCGCACTTATTTCCTATCATATAATTTCTAAAAAGCTTTTATTAGTGGTGTCTTTGTACTTAAGTTTCATTACTGAAGTATTTACGTTTGGGGACTTATATGGTGTGTGTGTGTGTGTGTGTGTGTGTGTGTGTGTGTGTGTGTGTGTGTGTGTGTGGAGGGGGGGTAGAGGCGATA
>JAAIIK010000252.1:18388-30258 GCA_014706435.1 Silurus glanis
GGGGGGGGGGGTTCTTTTACGCATATAAAATATAGTCGATATTTAATAAAATATAAAATAATTGTAGTTATAATAAAAGAATAAGGCCTGTTTGCACCATTTTTATAAAGTAGATATTAAGGTTTTGTGCTCATGATGATTGTAATAGAAATCAATCAGTGTTTGAGTCTTTAATATCATTCTATTAATAGATCAGTGTGCTGAGAGTCACATTTGAGTCTTTACACATAAACTGAGGTGATTAAGTGAAGAATCTTGTGATAAAAATGATCATATGAACATTATAGTTATAATAAATCACTACTTTGGAAACTTAAGTACATTTGAAGATCAAAACTTTTGTACTTTTACTCAAGTGAAAGTTTAAAGGGACACTTTTACTCATATTTACTCACATTTTACTGAGTGAATCTACTGTAACTACATTGTGTACTGCTTTTACCACTGCTGGTAAAATATAAATACTCTGTATTTGCACAATGACAAAATTCTATCTCTTTAGTCTAATCTAATCTAATCTAATCACACTTCAGTGTTTCACTTCCATCAGTAAATCATGCGTCTGGATTTCACACAGGCAGAAACACACTCCAGAATCTGAAACCCATGGAAGCACCTCACATTCTGCACTACTATATTTGAAGAGATATGAGAAGTTTTATGTTTATAGATTTATGGTGCACATGCTGATAAACTCCTGCACATTTATATTACATATCATTTGCACATTTATCTGCACAGTTGCTCTTATTTACACTTCTGGTTGGGCTGCTGAGTGCCTGTACTATACAATCACAATACATTTCTATTAAATATCTATAAATATCCACACTTTATTTCAGCCTTTTCACCAAGAGGAATGTTTTGGGATGATGGAAGGAAACTGAAGAACCCAGAGGAAACCCACACAGGCTGATGTGGATTAGAACGTGTGAAACTGACACGAGGTCAGGACCGAACCGTGAACCCTGGAGATGTGAGACGTCAACGTGAAGTTCTAGAGAAGTGGATTTAGCTGTTTTTTTTGTTTTTGTCGGCATCAGGAAGTTTCGAGTTCCAGTGTGTGAAATGCAGATTAAAAGTGGAGGACAGGATGCAGGGGGGGGGGGGACACGTTATAAAAACACGTTAATAAAAGTGATAATCTAAGTGATAAATCGGCAACATTGTAAAGAAAAAGAACGCAAGAAAAGGAAGTGATATATTGAGTCCTGGGTTGTAGAATGAAATGCAGTCAAAGTTAAACAAAACAAAAAAAGAAAAATCTATTTGATTATTACTGTTGTTACAGATGAACAGAATCACGAGTAAACTAACAAAACAGTGCAATCTTTTAAACCGGATGCAGCGGCAGATGTTCCTCCACGAATGTGCAAAAAACTGCATTAGTGTAAAATGAGACGTGACAGAAGACCTGCTCAGGACACGAACACGGCACAGAAACAAAACAAATCACCAATCATTAATAAAAAACGATCTGAAAGCGGTGTTAATACCATTACAAATGATTTACAGCCATTAGGAAAAGGTGCCTGTGTAAATAATGAACAGATTTGGGTCCATTTTTATTAATCCAACACACACGGTAACCCGGAAAAACTATTGTTCCTGAAAACAAAAGTTGTGTCAACAACAGAGCTGAAAAGAAATAAAGAAATGATCAAATAAATCCCACGCAGGATGGAAAGAGGGTTGTAGTTTTCTGGTCGGTGGACAGAAGAGTGAGAAGAGGAAGATAATCAACACGGCAGGAAAGTTTCAAAACTCAGATTTAAAACCAAAAACAGGAAATTCCCTCCCACTCTACACTTCCTCCTGAGTATTTTTACCAAAATCGGACTCGAAGTGTGTGACCTCAGAGCTCTCACACACACACACAGAGAGAGAGAGAGAGAGAGAGAGAGAGAGAGAGAGGATTTACATCACACACAGTCAACAAATAGAAGACTAATACTAATAAAATGACAGATTGCAGGCTGGTCACTGACTGGTCACATGACTCATACTGGATAGAAGTCAGTTACATGAACACGTGTAGTTTTTTTATTACCCAAAGTACATTTCTGATCACAGCTCAGGAAGTAAATACCAATAATATTAATAAATCTATTGTAATCAGAAAAAAAAAAAATGTGATTTGATTAAATTCCACAGTTCGACACACTGGAAAACGTCAGAAATCCAATAAATGGTATTTTGGTGATTTATTAATGTTTTTTCCCCCCGGTGCATCAAACTGTAGACGTGTATTTAAAGATGGTTCTGATTCCATTTAAATCATCGAGTGCGAGTTGGAGTCTCACTCTAAACATCTCCCAAGTTTCAAGAAACGATTCGGATGCATGACGGAGTAGAAAAACAAAGTTTTATTTTTTTTTGGATCTTCATGATGTCATGGGGAAATTCCTCGTACGGAAACAGCAATCAGGAGCAAAAGCACACCCACCACCATGCTTCATTTGGTCACTCGAGAAGAAGGTCTCCAAAGAAGAGGAGAACCATGTTCAATACTTACCATATAGACACGTCCTACTATAGTCATCGCTTTTGTTCTTGGTGTTCAGTTTCAAACACGTGATCCGATTTGGGATCAAGTCTGGATCTGATTGTTACCCAGAGTTCATTAACCCTATAAAATGTCCTGTTTTATTTACAGTGAAGTCACAGTTTTCAGAGAGAAGCCCAACGCTGAAGCTTTCTTTCATCTGATTAAACTAAAAACTCTTCAGAAATATGAAGGATGAGATACTGTATAGCTTCTGAAGATGAACATAAAACTGTCTAAGACTGTGGGTGATGTGTAAGAAATTTTATGAAAAATGTGTTTCCTCTGTTTTTTTTTCAACAAGAGAAATCTGCAGCAGAACATTTCTAGTTTCCAGTATCAGCATCCAACAATTCTCTCAGAGTTTAGAGTTTCTCCATGTCATCGATGTCTGCGTGAAAGCTTTCACGGTTTCGTTGCTCACGGCACAGATGTTGGCTGGGAATGAAGAAAATGGATCAACCTAGCTGACGTAGTTTTGGGCCCTTAAGCTGCCCATAAAGTTGGAAAGTCCGAGTGACTGTAGTTCATCATTTGTTGGCTCTGCAGGCCAACAAAAATACCTTTTATCTTGGCATAACTGCTGCATGGAAACATCTATTTAAAGTAAGCAAAAGCTTCATAGCCTTATAGTTGTTCATCAGCCCAAGTTTGATGTGCAAAGCTGAAAGGAAATATGTTCTTCAGATCAACCAGTGGGTCGTGTGCAACATTCTCTTTCCCAGGAAATGATTTCCTCAGAGGTGGCCAGTGTAAAGTAAATCCAATGCAAAGAACTTCAGTAGATGGTGTAGCCAATCTGCAGACCCAGTAAAACTGCAATCACCTTTAGCTCACCAGAGACTTCCCACAGGTACGGAAGTGTAGATATTACCAATGCACAGCAAAACCGCCTTCAAACTTAACGATGAGTCAGTAATCAGTCGGCATTCCGGTGGATCATGTTCACGTAGCGAGAGCGGAAGGCGATCTGTCGATGTCACTGCAAAAGTTCAGACTGTCAACTTGTCTGAAGAATTCAGTCTAATCTTTAGGACTGTGGAGAAAAACTGACATTTCTGTACCTGAGGACAGGTTCCATCCTTTCAACCTCAGTCCAAGCAGCTCTGATTGGCTTTTTTTTCCCCCATAAATCCAAATCTCTAACAAGATCTTTGAGGTCTACCTCAGAAATAAAGAGAAGCTTGCTGTAGGTTAATGGTTTGAAATCTGGATCTACAACAGCTTCCATCTGCACAGGCTAGTCCATCTCTGCCTCCTCGTTCTCATCCTCTAGCGTCCACTGGAACCTCTGAAGGTTTTGGAACAGGAGGATTTTCGCCGCGTACCATTGGTCTTATAGCGGAGACAAGGTCTGGGTACTCAAACTTCCTGTTCGTGGAGGAAAATCCCCAGACATTCATCATGCAGCAGTAAAAGCTAGTTACATGGTTCTTCTGCTTGGACCAGATCATTGCGATGGAAAACGGTATGGACTTTAACCAAGATCGCGGACCGGTAGCGCAGGATTCAGAAGATGAATGGAGAGTCCATATTTTGTAGAAGTATAACTCGTATGAACTTTATGAACACTCTCATTCTCCATTTCTACACTTCCAAAGTGAAAAAAATGCGTTATGGCGATTTGCGACATTGGTGCAGAAGTGAAATGCAATTAAATTCACAGCTTTTAAACACAATGAAGGTTAGAAAGACTGCTGCTAGGAATAGGGTACACCAGGTCACTTTCACACAAGAAAGTGTGAAAAACATTTACAAATTGTACACCAGTGTTCATTTCTATACGTTTATATGCACAATAAAAGCTAGAAATTCGATTCTGTACTCTGATTGGCTGGTTTGTCAATCGCACTTCCGGGTTTACTTTCTAGAACATACGCGGTTAAAACCGATGGGGTTCAAAAAAGACGCAGCGCCACGTCACTTCCGGAACACGGATGCGGCACGTGATTCGGCTTTAAACAAGTGAAGAAAAACGTCGTGTTTTTACAAATGAAAATGGAATTGAAAGAAAAATTAAATCTCTAAATCGACAGCGCGGGTCATTTCCCTGAACAAAAGGCGACGGCGGCCATTTTCTGGGCTCGCTCACGCCCACAGCGCGCTCCTGCCCGTTTAAACTAAAATCTGCATGTACAAGTTTTAGTATGAAATGAAAACATTTTTAATATAAATGTAATCATCTTTAACGAAACTCGGCACGTTTTTAAACGCGCGCACGGCGAAACCCTTTAATGGCGTCCCGTCACTACAGTCTTCTTTAACCGCCCACGTTCCTCCCGCGCTCTGATTGGCTGAACGCATCACGAGCCGCTCGCTGATTGGACACCCGAAACGTCGTTCACAAAGCAAAACACTGAAAACTGAGCGGTCGAGTAAAGCAGCGTAATTCTAAATCTAAACAAATTTACTGAGGAAATGTATTTAATGTTATGCCTTTGATAGAATGTGAATAATTTCATTGTAAGGTTTCGAAGCCAAAAGTTCTCAGGGGTGGAAAAAAAAACCCTCGCTTTCTGAATTGCGCATGCGCAGTCCCCTCGACGAATCTCCGGGCGCGCCTCTTTCCCCTAGCAGCTCTGACTGCCCACATACGGGGATTTTTGTGACGTCAAGGAGCCAACAAGGAGAACAAAAAAAAAAGATGGCCATTACTGTTCAAGGGCAACGTATTTTTTTAATTAATTACAGGAACAGACTTTATCGGGTGGGGTTACATGAAGACAGATTTAACCATATTAGAATAAGCTTTAAAGAACCTTTATCGACGTTGAAAAGGGAAAAAATAGTTTCCGGTGTTCATCCAGTAAATATCCGCAGATTTAAAAAAACACAGCCGTTGAAAACGCTAATTTGTTTAAATTAATCCTTATTTAGACAATTAAAAAAAAAAAAGAAAGTCGGAAATCCAGTACTGCTTTGTTCACAAGTCCGTGAGTCGACGTCTTTCTGTCGCCTTCGACTCGAAATTTTCACCTTCAGCATTGTTGAGCATTACATCATCGCCGGAGGTGCACTGCGCATGCGTACTCTCCCCTCCCCCACACTCGATCACTGCGCGTGCGTAGTGTCCCCTCCCCCACACTCGATCACTGCGCGTGCGCGGGTCCAATTTGAATCCTGGGGAAGCACATTTATTTATTCCACCTTTAATTCAGTAATGCGATAATATTAAAACTAAATAATGTGCATCCACAGGCCATTACAGTTCCCTGTCAGAGCTTTACATCCCATTTTATTCCTGTCAGGACAAAAAAAACACCTACCACAAGCCATCTGGAAATTACACTTCCAATCTATTTTAATTGTTTAATTGTTCACATTAATAATATCTGGCGATTTTTCTCCAGTGTTCTTGAATAAGGCAGGATATATAACACAGATAACACAGCCTCCTCCTCCTCCTCCTCCTCCTCCTCCTGGGTCTCACAGAGGTGCACTTCAGTCCAAACAGCTCTTTTAGAGGAAAACTACGGCCTTTAGAGCAAACAAAAAAGGGAAACGTTCAGTCTGGAATTCCACTTCCTCCTCGTAAAGCCATAAAAAAGTCATTAACATCCTTGTTATGTGGAGTGTAAAGTTTAAACAAGATGTACTGTCTCTATGTGGAGCTCATACGGTACAGATGTAAATCAGATTTCAGGAAGTTCATGGGCTTTAGGACATTGCAAACACCTGTGTGTTAGAACCATAAAAAGCTTCAAACAGTATGGATATTACTCATGCTTATAATTCTATTATTATATTAATATATAGAGAGCTGTCATAATTAACACGTTAACACACATTTTAATGGCATTAATTTTATCAACGCATTTTTATTAACGGTTAATGCATTTCTGTTTGACCATTTTAAATAAAAATATTAATAAATAAATGTATAAGAGGCCAAAATAAAACCTTCAACGAAACATTTATTCACGACGTCCTTTCTTTAGTCAGATATGAAAAAAATATATAATTTAACACCGAAAAATACTTTTGTTTTACTGATGCGCCAGGTCTCAAACCGAGCACCGAAATCAGCCATGATGCACAGATCCGGCAATTAAAACAGTCCGTGAGGAAACATAGCAAGTATTAATTTAAGGTACATTTAGAACAGATAAAAATGTGTGATTAAGTTGCGATTAATCACGAGTTAACTCATGCCAATCATTCAATATTTGAATCTAATGACAGTATGTTTATATATAATGAATAAAATAATAAGATAATAATGATAAGATGATGTTAACGCTATTGAATGAACTCGCTTCCCCTCTCAGCCCGTGCGTGTGCGGGCAGGAAACCCCTCGGAATGTGAAGGCGGAGGACGTCATGACGGAGAAGGGCGTGATTAGCTCGAGTGGGCGTGATCTGTGTGAGAGGGGCGGGGTTACGGCGGTTCTGCCAAGGCCGCCATTTTTTGCACAGGATTGAAGGGATCCGGGGAGAAAAAAAAATAAGGGGGTCAAAAACTGACCTAAAACTATATAGTGAGTTTAAAAAAGCGTCCGGGTTCACGAGTTCAACTCGCACAGGAGCCGAAAAGGCGAGCAGTGTCAGTTTCGGGCGCTTGAAACCATCTTTTCTTCAACACATCCGCAGTGGAGAGTATTGTTTTGGTCCTGGTCTCCATTCAAGGCTCTCACAGTGGACATTGATACAGGTATGCGGTTTTATTTCCGATTAGAAAATGTGCATCTGTGTGGACGTGGGCCACTCAAATGGCCTGTTTTTATCAGGTTACAGCTGAAGCTTGTGGGCTAACATGGACTGACCCTTTACTCAAGTCAACATGTCTTGTGTGCATGCTATGCTGGAGCTCCAGCTGGTGTGAGCTTCATGGGCACGTTTCTGATGGCTTTTGGGCTGTTTCTGGAAGATGTGTCGTGATTATTTACTCTTAGAAATCTCCTCCTTTGGTTGTATTTGGGCTCAGAATGGTTTGGCAGGTAGCCAGTGGTGTCACAGCTAAGCTGCTAGTCCTGTAAGCCCCCTGGAAATAGTCATTATTGTGCAGTACACTCCAAATCTCCAAATCTTTTATTCCGTATTAAAGATATTTTCAGGGTTTTTACTTTAAATCTAACAAAAACAGCAATATCGAGATCCTACGAAGCTAAACCTTATTTTTATATATACATATATACACATATATACACACATGATAATAAAAATATCTAGCTATAGGTTATGCGTTCATACCCTTATTGACAATTATACCTATAAAATAGATCTGAATTTTAATTGTGTGTGTGTGTGTGTGTGTGTGTACACACTCATAGCAATGCTAGCCTAGCACAACCTTCACAATAGTTCATTATACCTCACAGTGATAGAGAATCTAAACGCAAAAAGGGAGGGAAAGAAGGCATGATTTCTGGGTGTAATACACTAAATAAAATCACACACAGCTCCATTTCCTGGCTGTTTGAGATCCCATGTAGATCTCTGACCCATATATTGAACTATAAATGGTTGTGTTAAAACACTGGGTGGGTGTGTGTGTGTGTGTGTGTTGGAAAAAGAAAACACACCAAATCCATGTGGACTGGGAAACAAGTGAAACAGGGAACCTCTAGTGAAGTTTGGATGCAAGAAATAGAGCGTTTTAATCCTGATTTGGGCTGAAGATCTATTACACTTTATACGTTTAGGGACCATACGCACATCTTTATCTTGGGGTAACAGTTTAGTTTTAAAGCTGAACGCTTTTGTATGTATAAATCTGCACAGTAAGACACACACACACACGCACACACACACACACACACACAGGATTGAAGGTCTAAATCCTGGTCTTAGACATAATTCACACCATCTGATCTCCACCACCATTATAACTTTACATCACAAATCTTCTTACATTTCAGTATTAATCTTAAAATCCCGATGACACAATAACACCTTGTTTTTAAATAAATATAATTCACATCTAGTCCCGTTTTTACCACATCATAATCAATAAATATCTCTAATTTATGGTATGTTTTTAATCATTTATTTAATACTATACGTTTCTCCTGTTCAAACCATTAACTGGAAATCCCTATAAAATATTTCCCTTCATGCAGGATGGTTTATTTAGGCGTACAACGGTGATATATATTTAATTTAATGTATAAAATTCGGCTTTTATTTATTTATTTATTTATTAAGATAAATATCTCCCCCCCCCCCCCCCATCACGTGCACGCGCAAACCGGGCTCTTGTCGTTTATTATTTTTCTTTTTAAACGATTTAAAAGCCCTCATTATTCACATACACTGTACACACAAACAGTTTGAATCCAGGTCGGTGTAACGCTATAACAAACTCATACATGTGTATTATATAGAATATATTCCGGCGCACGAGCGTAATTCAATCCGCGTTATTAACGTTCGCTGGTTAGCATGATGCTGACTAGCCGTGTTATTCCGTGCACATACACCGGGGTTTAAACCGGTTCACTGCTAATAAAGGTGTATTAGTCTGCCAGAGTAATTCTAATGACAGTTCTATACGTCGTTATAACGAGCCTCACACAGCGCGCTTGCTAACATACGGGTTTTTTTTGTTAGCGCTGACTAGCCGTCGTCGTCAGGAGCAGGGGTTTTCTCTTATCTTTAGAGCGCGGCAAAAAAACAACAATCTGGGAGCTTTTACTGAATCTTAGAGCTTTTTTTTAAATCCCGTTGAATGATGGAAATTATATTTGGAACAAAATGAACGCTATAACGGCGCGGTTTGTGCTGCTGATGTCACACTCCGGGGTTTTATGAAAATGGCGGAGGCGCTGTAGGTAATAAGGGAGGAGGGGGGTGTATGTTAAAGGGAGGGAGGGGGGGAATCCCAAATGCGCGTGTAGGGCACTACGTAGGGCGTAAGAAGCCGTCATGTCATACGTCGTCTGAAGTGTACTGAAATAGACACCGAGGTGGTATTTGGGATCGAGCCAGCGTGTCGAATCCCCCTGTTTGGTAATGCCTGTCCGTCTGTGTTTCTCTCCACACCCCTGAGAGCGGATCAACATCCGCAGCGCTGTTTATCATCTAATATTCATTTTACACCTTTTTTTTTACTACATTCTTATTCTTTTAAATCTTAAATAAACGCTGTATTGGAGGCAGGAGTGTGTGTGTGTGTGTGTGTGTGTGTGTGTGTGTGTGTGTGTGTGTGTAATAATACACTAATCTAAACAGTGCGGATCAGGTTTTATGGCATGTAGAAATGAAAATGAAATAAAGTTGTCACATTTCCAGTGAGCTTCATATCATCGTTATTATAAGTGTGTGTTTAAAGAAAAGAAAAGTGTCTCATTATTAGGCATTGTGCAAAGTATTTATAATATAAAGTGCCTATAATAATAATGACTATTATAATTATTATTGTTATTATTATATTAAGATGAATGTGTGGGATGTTTAGTCTCTCTCTATATATATTTATATCTGTATAGACGAACTATATGAGGATTTTCCCCCCATGCATTTCCTCTAACAGATATCGAGATGTGTTGTTTTTATGATTTTGGTTATTATTAATAATAATAATCATCATAAGGAAGCAGGAGAGATCCAGACAGTCTTCCCCCAGATCCAGCGCAGCTCCTGGTTTCTGCCTCCCGAACTCTGCGTCTGAGCATCATGACGTGTAGGTGAACCGCAGCCTCGCTCCTGGCCATGTTCTCTCCTGTCCGAGTTACATAAAGCCGTAAATATGCGGCACTTTGTGGCAGGAACAATGGGGGGATTTATCTGGGCCTCGGCGGCTTTGCCGTGCCTCACTCGTGCTTTGTGATTCGGTACGGTTGGAAATAAAATCCAGAATCGTCTGTTTTTCTTTTTCCCTCTTTTTTTTTTTCCCCTTTCCTGAAACATGAACAGGTTTGAAAGGTAAATAAAAGCAGGTCTGGATGCAGGGGTGTGTGTGTGTGTGTGTGTGTGTGTTTGTGTGTGGCACGTGCGTTCGCATGTCAAAGAATAAACAGGAAACGAAGGCGCTTTAGACCACGATCTCACACACACACACACGCTCATGTATGTACAGGTTTTTTCTATTGGTTTTGAATCCAGGCCTGATTATATAACGTACACAGTCACCTGACACGTTTCTTACACATTTTTAAAGCTGTGCTCACGTTCGTAAGTCTTTAATAAATCTTAAACAGAGAAACGATTAATAAACGATATAGTATTAATAGTAGTGCGGCACGTCGATCAGAATCGAGGTCATGTGACCGATTTAAAGGCACACCATTGGACGAACAGGTTTTGATTTGGTTGAGCAGAAGAATGAACTGAATTATTATATGGATCTTCATCGCCGTTACGCTTTTCTTTTATTATTATGGCTTTTGGGGGGGGGGGGGGGGCTCGCCTGATTCGCTCGCCTGATTCGCTCTGAGAGAACCACGCTGGGGTTCTGATGGTGAGCCCGTTTTCAGTGGAACGCTCCACACACCTGAGGCAGGGACAGGTAGGGGGCGTGGCCTAACACTCGGCAGTGAAGGTAGAGGTGATTGTTTGTGATTTGGGGGATTGTTGTTTTACAAGCACCACAAATATACATTTTTCCTTTGTACAGTCAGGACCCACCTCTCACTTCTTTCTTTATTAATATATTTATATATTTATTTATTTTTATTGTATAAAACTTTATTTAATTCTCTTATTATTTTATTGTTTAGGTTTTTTTCTTCTTTTTTTATTTTTAATGACTAATTTTAGTTTTATTATATCATTGTATTTATTTTTTATCAATTTAAATGTATTTATTGACACTTTTTTTCCTGCCTGTGTATCTTTTTTTATGTAATTTTAAAATGCTGGTTTTTATTCATTCTGTTCAGATTCTTATTTTTATGTTTTTTTACTTTTTAATTAAATTTTGTTTCTATTGATAACAAACGAAATAATAATAATAATAATAATAATATTAATATTAATGACCCTATAGTTACAGATTCACCCCTGACACTGGAGACTCCTTCTCTGATGTTGCACAAACTTTTCTTGAACTGGTGTGTGTGTGTGTGTGTGTGCGCGTGTGCGTGTGCGCAGAGGATGCATGAGTTAAAAGTGCACATGGAGGAAGTGAGCAGAATGAGATTAGACCTGAACCACAACCGAGTATTTCTCTCTCTCTCTCTCTCGCTCTCTCTCTCTCTGTTTATTAGCATTTTAGCTCAGAAATCTAGAAGCTGGAGGGAAAAGTTCAAAAGGTGTATTTACTTTTGTAAGTCATGTGACTTGGTTTGGCCAATAGGAGGCAAGTTTGGTGTTGCAAGTTTTCTTTCATCTAAAGCACCTGTGTGTGTGTGTGTGTGTGTGTGTGTGTGTGTGTGTGTGTGTGTGT
>JAAIIK010000252.1:60046-70146 GCA_014706435.1 Silurus glanis
GTGTGTGTGTGTGTGTGTGTGTGTGTGTGTGTGTGTGTGTGTGTGTGAAGAGCAGACGCTCACAGACACAACACTGGTTGGATACTTTCATGGTTCATTATAATAAATCACTGTAATGACAGTTTTATACCACCTCCAGCGTCCTGTGTGTTTCCTCCTCGGGCTCCAACATCTCAGACCTCCTCCTGAAGACCTGATGTTAGACCCGAACTCGTTAGAAGCCTGTTAAAAAACTTTTAAGAAGTTTTTGAGGACCATTGATATGATTTTAAACGTAAATTTTTCATTTGGTCAGAAATTTGTTAGGAAAATGATCTGGTTGTGTGTGTGTGTGTGTGTGTGTGTGTGTGTGTGTGTGTGTGTGTGTGAGAACATCAGATATTTGCAGGTGGATGGAGGAGAAAGGAGAACGGTGCATTCCAGTAGACAGAAGCTTATTCCATCTGTGAAACATGGTGGCGCTAGTAAATAACACCAAAAGTATCTGGACACCTGACTATATGTGGTTCTTCCCCAAACTGTAGCCCAAACTTTGAGGCACACAAATACAGGACGTCTTTAGATGCAGGAGCATGAAATTTTCCCCGTCTACGAACCAGGAGATCCAGACCTGTTCCAGCATGACACAAAGTACACAAAGCCAGCTTCATGAAGATCTGCTTACCATGGGTTGGAGTGGAAGATCTGACTGACTGCATCCCAGGTTTCCTCACTGACATCACTACTGGACTTTTTTTTTTAAACACCCTTGTAGCTGAATGAATCTCCAAAAATCTCCACAAAATCTCAGAAGAGTGGAGCTCATTATAATAGCAAATGTAGACTAAATGTGGAATGGGATGTAGTCAGGTGTCCACAAACTATTGGCCCATCTGGCAGTGCGTGAATTGAACCTCAAGAGATGTAGTAAGTCAACATTCTGATCTTCATCTATTAGAAATGTGGTGTAGAACAACCTGAAGTTTATGAATCTGGTTCTCTTCATCTTTTTTGAGGACTTCTGTGAATTTGTGATGTTTAAGTTCTTCGCCGGTGTGCAGCGCCGCTGTTCGTCCACTAGATGGCGCAGAAGTGAGCGGCTGGAACCGGTCCTGCATTTCAGTCCGGGTTTTTTATTTATTTTATTAAACTTTTCAACTCCGTCTCAAATCAGAACACTGATCACTCTCGAGTGTACACTCGTTTATTTCTCATCATTCCCGGATGTAGCACACAACAGGAACTGATGTCATTTATACAGCCGGAAACACTGGTTCAATACCCGGATTTTGGCGCACTGAATCCAGGCGGCCATTTTGTGATTTACACAAGTGGCTGACAGAAATGCTAAGAACTTAGCGCATATTTGCTAACATTAGCAAACAGTTATTTTTATTATTATTTACGGATGTGACAAAAAAAATCCTGACTCATGTAGCATTAAAGCTAACATTATTCACAAGTAACTTCAAAACTCAGGAATCACGCCTCATGACAATGAGTTAGCATTAGCAAATATTACCATGCTTAGCTAGCATTAACATAAAAATAATCGTACAAGCTTTGATTAACTAAATACCCAAAATTTTTAGCCTCAATTGATATTCACACATACAACTTCAAATCCCCTCAGGAATCATGTCTCAGGTTAGCGAGAGCTAGCATTAGCATTAGCAATGAAAACATCATTTACATTGATGAATTAAAATCCTGAGAGAAATGCAATTTGCTTAGCGCATGCGAACAACTCAGTGGATGGCAGTTAGCGAGTTAGCATTAGCAAAAAATAGCAAAAAACGCTTTTTTTTTTTACACAGAAATCCTGTCAGAAATCCCATCAGAAATCTAGAAATCCTGTCAGAAATCCCGCCTCGTGTCAGATCGCTAGTTACACTTTACAATTAGTTTTGCAGACTTCAGCAATTGAAATACAAGAACACAAAAAATATATGTACTGTACAACCTGGTGTATCATTTATTTATAAAAAGTCTGTTTTTTTTCCCCCCTTGATTTAAATGCTAAAATTAAATCTTTGATAACACGTTTCTCTCAAACTGTTTATGCACAATTTTCATATTTTATTTTCATATTTTATTTTAATATTTATATATTAAATTTAAATAGGCAAAATCTAATCAGAAAGCATATACTTTAACAGTATGTTGAATGAACATGAATTAAATGTAGTATTTTGTATGTGTATATACAAAAAATACATCTTGTAATAAATTCTGCCATTTTAAACCTTCCATATCAGCGTCGTTCCGTGGACGGGTCGCTGTGGACGCGTGTTTTTTGACGGCGTAAACACCGCCATGGCTTACAGAAACATCTCCATCATTTACAATTCACCATGTACACATTACATCTCTTGTACATATCTAAGTTCACACTTTATTTCAGTAACTTTTACACTATACACTTCGGGACCAACTGTGTTCCGTATGGGACTGCTGTTATGTCTCAAATACGTGACGATTCCGTATAAAATGGAACGTTTAGAAACCCTACTTAAAATCCTGACAGAAATCCTAAAACTTTTTAGCACATGCTAACTCCTCGGTGGACGCAAGCTAGAAAACATGGGGCAGTTTTCCTGAGGGGATTTAAAGTATGCTAGCTACATTTACATTCTCTGCATTTAGCAGACGCCGGTGTCCAGAGCGACGTACAAAAGTGCTTTGAGTCTCTAGTATTGAATAAATCTACACTGGTACACAAGATTACAAACGTCATATAAATCAGAATACAACTCTTGATTTCTACAATTGATTTCATTAGAAAGTGCTAATTTAAGTGTTTCAGGAAGATGAAGGTCTTCAATTGTCGCTTGAAGATAGTCAGGGACTCTGCTGTACGACATCTAGGGGAAGTTCATTCCACCACCTCGGTGCCAGAACAGAGAAGAGCCTTGAAGTATACTTACCTTTCATTCTGAGAGAAGGTGGTACCAGTCGAGCAGTGCTGGAGGATCTCAGACAGCGTGGTGCAGTGCGAGGAGTGATGAGGTCACTGAGGTAAGATGGTGCTGGTCCATTTTTGGCCTTGTAGGCAAGCATCAGTGTTTTGAATGATACGTGCAGCTACTGGAAGCCAGTGAAGGGAGCGCAGCAGTGGGGTGGTGTGGGAGAACTTGGGCAGATGGAACACAAGTCGTGCAGCTGCGTTTTGGATCATTTGCAGTGGACGAATAGCGTTCAGGGGAAGACCTGCTAGCAGAGAGCTGCAGTGGTACAGTCTTGAAATCACAAGAGACTGAACAAGCACCTGGGCAGCCTGTGTGGACAGAAATGATCAAATCCTTCGGATGTTGTAGAGAAGAAATCAACAACAAGCCACATTGGCAACATGTGATGAGAAGGACAGTTGATTGTCCATAGTTACCCCAAGGTTACGAGCAGTGGCTGAAGGGGAGAGCAGAGAGTCATGAAGAGATATCCGGAGATCTTGACCTGGAGATGACTCACCTGGGAGTTAGCATTAGCAAAACAAATGATTATTTCAAGTTAAAATTTTATTTGTCACATACACATTCATACAGAGAATCACACATTGTACGTTCAGCTGATTGCTGGTACGTTGGTATGACCGCTCCTGCTTTGTGCTTCCACTATTAACTCTTCAATCTTGCTATCATTCAGGAAAAAATTCTTCTCCTGGCACCATCTCTCCATTTTCTCAACCTCTTGTAGGCCATCTTGCCATTGTTGGAGATCATCAGCAAACTTGATGATGGTTGTGGCATTGGAAGTGGTCACACAGACATATGTGTACAGCGAGTACAGCAGGGGGCTCAGAACACAACCCTGAGGAGCTCCAATGCTGAGGGTGAGGGAGGATGAGGTGTGTTTGCCCACTCGTTCAGCTTGTGGTCTGTCTGTCAGGAAGTTGTAGCTCCATTGACACAGGGGTGGGCTGAGGACTGAGGACCTAGGCTAAGAGGTCCAAGGACCTCAAACTTGGAGGTGAGATTGGATGGGAATTATGGTGTTGAACACTGAACTGTAGTCCACAAACAGCATTTTCGCATAATTCCCTTTTTTGCAGTCCAGGTGGCTCATCATTGTGTGATGTGTAATGGCGTCCTCAGTAGGGTGGTTTTGGTGGTTCGTGAACTGTAGTGAATCGAGTGTGTCCGGTGGTGATAAAGTCGGATCATTCTTTCAAAGCACTTCATCACTGCTGAGGTCAGGGCTACAGGGCGGTAGTCAGTTAGGCAGGCAGGCTGGGGTTTCTGCGAGACAGGAACAATGGTGGACTGTTTGAAGCATGAGGGGAATACAGACTGTTCCCGGGGAGAGGTTGAATATTTCGGTGAACACCGGTGCAAGCTGATCAGTGCAGGCTTTCAGAACCCTGACAGGAGCCATCTGGTCCTGCTGCCTTCCTGGTATTGACTCTCCTGAATGCCCTCCTCACGTCATGCTGAATCGCAGAACAGGAATCCCGCTTTATATTAGCTAGCTAGCATTAGCACTGAAAAAAAGAATGATTTACTCTCAATTACTTTAAATCCTCTCAGAAATGCTAACTACTTAGCTCACACTATCTACCGAGCTAGCATTAGTAAAAAACAACAAAATATATTTAAAGATATGACAGAATCCGCACAGGAATGCTAACTACTCAGCGCATGTTCGCTAGCAAACTAACTAACTAGCCATAAATGTTCATGAACATTCACATGTATGAATTGGAATCCTCTCAGGAATCCTGTCTCATGTTAACTGGTTAGCATTAGCACTATAAAACTAAGATGATTTACATTTATAACTTAAAATGCTATCTTTTTTCATTCGCCAAAACTTATACTTATTCACACATATAAATCTTCTCAGGAATCATGTCTCCTGTTAGCGAGCTAGCATTTACAAAAATTACCATGGTACCATTTATATAGATAGAATTCTGACATAAATGCTAACTACTTCACACATGCTAGCTAGCAAGTTTTTTTATTGTCCAAAAAATGCTTATTCACACATATTACTCCGGAATCTTGTCCCAGGTTAGCAATCTAGCATTCGAAAAATTACCATACTTGTTCACAGATATGACAGAATCCTATCAGAAATGCTAATTATTTAGCACATGCTAGCTTGCGAGTTAGCATTAGCCAAAAATTATTATTTTTGTTTACATATGACTTTAAATTACTGTATGAGGAAGTCAGGTGTGTCAGAGAAGTATGTGAGGGTGGTGCAGGACATGTATGAGGACAGTGTGACGGCAGTGAAGTGTGCAGTAGGTACGACAGACTGGTTCAGGGTGAAGGTTGGACTGCATCAAGGATCGGCCCTGAGCCCTTTCCTGTTTGCAGTGGTGATGGACAGGTTGACGGACGAGGTCAGACAGGAGTCTCCCTGGACTATGATGTTTGCAGATGATATTGTGATTTGTGGTGAGAGTAGAGAGCAGGTTGAGAAGAGCCTGGAGAGGTGGAGATATGCGCTGGAGAGAAGGGGAATGAAAGTCAGTAGGAGTAAGACAGAGTACATGTGTGTGAATGAGAGGGAGGGCAGTGGAGTGATGCGGTTGCAGGGAGAAGAGGTGGAGAAGGTGGAGGAGTTCAGGTACCTGGGGTCAACAGTGCAAAGTAATGGGGAGTGTGTTAGAGAAGTAAAGAAAAGAGTGCAGGCAGGGTGGAGTGGGTGGAGAAGAGTGACAGGAGTGATTTGTGATAGTAGGGTATCTGCAAGAATGAAAGGGAAAGTTTATAGGACTGTGGTGAGACCTGCGATGTTGTATGGATTAGAGACAGTGGCATTGAGTAAAAGACAGGAGGTGGAGCTGGAGGTAGCAGAGCTGAAGATGTTAAGGTTTTCGTTGGGAGTGACGAGGATGGACAGGATTAGAAATGAGTTTATTAGAGGGACAGCACATGTAGGATGTTTTGGTGACAAGGTGAGGGAGGCGAGATTGAGATGGTTTGGACATGTGCAGAGAAGGGACATGAATTATATTGGTAGAAAAATGCTGAAGATGGAGCCACCAGGTAGGAGGAAAAGAGGAAGGCCAACGAGGAGGTTCATGGATGTGGTGAGGGAAGACATGCAGGTAGTTGGTGTGAAAGAGGCAGATGTAGAGGACAGGGTGGTATGGAGACAGATGATCCGCTGTGGCGACCCCTAATGGGAGCAGCCGAAAGAAGAAGAAGAAGACATATGACTTTAAATCCTCTTAAGAATCATGTCCCATGTCAATTAGTTAGCATTCCCATGCAAAGATTTCCATGCGTAGTTAGCATTAACATTATTAAAATAATTATACATGCGATGATTAAATAAAGTACCCAACACGATAACCACTTAGCACATGCTAGCTAGCGGGTTATCATTAGAAAAACATGCTCATGCTTATTCATATAGTTATTACAGAATTCTAACATAAATGCTAACTACTTCAATCATGTTAGGTAGCGAGCTAGCAGTAGTGACAGTGATGACAAACTTCAAATCCCCTCAGGAATCCTGTCTCCTGTTTGCGAGTTAGCATTCATGCTGTAAAGTTTACGGGTAGCATTTTTATAGCGTAGCACAGATGAGTACTTTAGAGAAAAATGAAAAACTTCAAACTTGTTTTGAAATAATTTTTTTTATTCACTTGTATCTCAGGTTCTGTGTGTGTGTGTGTGTGTGTGTGTGTGTGTGTGTGTGTTTAATAATTTTATGGAATAGTTACATTTCTTTTTTCCTCTTTTTATTCTATTTACAAGGACATTCGACAGGACAGACACCGACATTGGGGACTTCAGGAACGACACAGAATCATCAGAAGGTTAACACTGAATCAGTTTTTTTTACGCGCCGTGTCCTGATTTTATACCGTGATGTCAAAGGGGGCGGGGCTTCAGTTCAGCCAATAGCATGCCGCAATTCTTTACCGTATATCAGCTCGGTTTCGTAACGACCATGTCAATTAAGTAGCTGGATTACTTTAATACATTAGTTAGCATGAATGATCGCTAAACTAACCAGCTAGTTAGCAAAGATCAGCAAGCTAGAAATCTTACTTCGGCTTACGACCGACTAGCTCTTAATAGCTAACAGCATCAAGGTTTTTCTTATATCAGCTAGTTTCCTAGCAATCTTGGCTAGCAAATTAACACCATATAGCTAGCCTAGCTGCTGACTTGCTAGGTAACCAAATGAACTAGCCATATCTCAGTCTGATCTGCTAGCTTCCACGCTAGTAAGCTTCCAAGTTAGCTTGGGTAGATATGTAATATCCTGTAGCTAAGGTGACAAGCTAGCGTTGAGGTCATATTATTTAGCGTCGACTGTGTTATGACGGAGAGCTAGAAAAAGTGTTATGTTATAAAAGTATCACCAGGCTCACGTCACACAGAGCGACAGCTGAGCTCAATGCAGGAGATGCATTAGCATTGATTTTATGTTCGCTAGCTAACAGTAGCATGGTATTAAGTTAACACGAAGAGCTGTGTCTCAATCTGATCAGGCAAAAGCAATAAATAAATAAAATAGCTACCACTTTTTAGTCTTGAAGCTCTGACACCAATGCTAGGTTATACAAGCTAACATAAGCTGTGTTCATTTAGAAAGCTAGCTTGGATAATTTTGCAAGCTAAAATATAATACAGCAAAAAAAAACAAATAACAAGAAAGGTTGGCTCCGCCGCCTCTGTGAAATCAGGACACGTGCGTTCAAAAAAAAAAAACACGTTCAAACACGTTTTTGTTTCAGCTACAGCCGCGGTTTGAATATATTCCTTTAGAAAAAAATGAGTACAGCTTTTGTTTCTGTTTTTTTTTTTTTTTTACATGACATTTCACTCAAATCAGATCAAAGACAGGAAACTCAGGAGGCGTGTCTGCAGACGGACGACTCGTGGGCGGGGCTTCGGGTCTGTATATGCACTCAAAGATACGCCTACTCGAACTTATTATTATTATTATTATTATTATTAATAAAAATGTTTATGCTAGCTGGCTAGTTAGTGTTTTCAGGTACAGTAATGACCATGAGTAAAAGGAGGCGGTAGCTCAGTGGTTAAGACATTGGACTTTGGATCAGAAGGTCACAAGTTCAAATCCCACCACCACCTGGGCCCTTGAGCGAGGCCCTTAACCCTCCCCTGCTCAGTTGTAAGTCGCTCTGGATAAGGGCGTCTGCCAAATGCCGTAAAATGTAAAAAAAAACATCCAGTCTATTTAGCATGTGTGCGTGTGTGTGCTAGCTGGTCTAACCTGGTCTAATCTGCAGTCAGACCCTGAAATCAGACAAAACATACACCATACGTAGCACACGACGTGTGATGGCCGTGTCTCGATCCAGAACAGGAATTCCATTCAAAGCTAAAGCGCTAGCTTTGACGTTAGGTAAGGTGGTGGGTTAGCTTAGCAGACATTAGCATGGTTCCAAATCACACACCATGACGTCTTGGCTGTAAAAGTATTCGCTATATGCTAATGCTGTAAAGAAACGTACGTTCACGCTAGTGAGCGATCAAGCGGCAGGCGAGAGCTCATTTTTTTTTGCTACATGTACTTAAGTGTGCTCGCTAATTTAAGCGATGAGCCACAAAAGGTTCCGCAGTCCGATGTTTCTTCAGTTCTTCGCTCACAACTTACGTTCTCATGCGGAAAAACGTCTTAACACAGATTTGCCTGATCGCACTGCACCCCACATGCTGTTACAAAGAAAAGGGAAGATTGTTGGTGTGTATGTAGCTAGCGCAGTTAGCTAATCTGGCATCCATGTCGGTGTTTGCTGTAAGCCACGCCCCCTTCTGTTCCAGGCTCTATATGTCATCCTGCATTCGTTCGTGGTTTTTAGCGTTTCACGTACACAAGTGATTTCATGCAAACTACAACGCAAAGTAGAACACAGTGGAACTGCGCTGTCAAAAAAACACAATAATAATAATAATAATAATAATAATAATAATAATAGTGATGTAGACGGACACGTGGTGTTACTGTGGCTGGTGGAGTGTAAACTCAGCTGAGCGCAGTGACATTATAAAGACTGACATTAACACGTCGTAACACGTCTCTCACACACAGCTCTATGCTATAAATCTGTCCAGAAACAGGAAGTGAGTCATGTGACCATCGCGAGTGAGAGGACTGGATTTACAGAGACACCGACGAGCCTCGAAGCTTAAACAAAATCTGTAAAGAAATTCGAAAAAAAAAAAAAAATTTTAACCAACAAAAAAATTATTCATCACATTCTATAGATTTTACATTTTAGAGTTATTTATATATATTTTATAATTCGTTTCTTTTTTTTTTATCTCTTTCACCTGTTTTTGGGAATCTTTTAAAAATAAACACTGAAAATCTACATCAAAGTGTTTTCTTAAAAAAACTCAAAACTCTTAAAATTAAAAAAAGAGTAATAATATGTAATAAAGATAAAAACAAAGGATAGACTGAAAAAAGAAATAAAACAAACAAGTCAACAGAATATGATAATAATAATAATAATAATAATACAAATATGTAATAGTCAAAAATGAAAATAACTTAAATGTCACATAATTGTATCGTATACAACAGCCAAATATAATCATTCTTTAAAATAAATAAATAAATATATGTGAAAATGTAAAGCATAATAAAATAAAATGTATCTGAAATATTCTGAATATTAAACATTAATACACCCTTTAAATTATTATTATTATTAAATACACACTTGGGGAAATATTTGATGAAGCCTTGAATGTTTAAGGAACTCACGCACGATAGAGAGAGGTTGTGTGTGTGTGTGTGTGTGTGTGTGTGTGTGTGTGTGTCGACTCGAGAACCAGCACGCTAATATAGGCGGCCATTTTTTCTCTGTTGAAACATGGTGGCGGAGTCTATGCCAGCTAATGACTTGGGGTTGGAGACTTTGCTAGCTAGCATGTAGCTGTTTTATGTGTATGATGTCGACACCGGAACCTAAATAATCGTGTTCAGAGCGTCTTCAGATCTTTAAGTTGCTTTATATAAAAATGAGTGAATTTTGGGAGATATATACACCGCTTTAACGAGGAAGAGAACAACAACACGTCACTGACACGTAGCGATCACCATCTATCTACAGAACAGGGTTAAATAAACGTGTGTGTGTGTGTGTGTGTGTGTGTGTGTGTGTGTGTGTGTGTGTG
>JAAIIK010000252.1:85466-104763 GCA_014706435.1 Silurus glanis
CACACACACACACACACACACACACACACACACACACACACACACACGATATTGCAGTGAAATGGAGCTTCTTTGCTTCTGCCATGCGTCTCTACTTTTTACCACAGGGGGCAGTAACTTTTACCCCCACCTTCACTTATAGGTTTCTATAAAGTGTAACAAATATAATAATAATAGAAGTACATTCGAATGTTTTCAATATAAGAACACATCTACATGTCTAGATACATTGATGTGCTCAAATTTATATGTCCTTCAAAGACACAATCACATTTCACTTTATAACATTTTATAAATATGTATAATTTTGCATTTAGAAACCAAGTATTTGTGGTGGTGGTGAAAACGTGTGCATACTCATTCGTACGTTTGAGTTCTGGATGTGGTGTTATTTTAATGTGTGTTTTATTTTAAAGGTCATGATGATGCTCTCTGATCGAAATGATGCAAATCTGGTACCTATAGACTTCCATTACTCCTTTAGCTTCATCAGCATCGAATCTTCACAACCGAAAAAAAAAAAAATCAAACCTCTCACAGGTATAGATGGTTTTTAACAAACTGCAGCTTTTTAGAATTGTATTTTATTTCTGGGCCAGAAAAATCTAAACACAAATGAGGCAAAGAGCAATTAAGATCTGATATTCTATAAAATAATCAGAAAGGTCAAGTGATTGCTACAGCTCCGGATTAGTTTTTTTTTTCTTAAAAAAATGACATACTGCTGCTTTAAAAATTTGTGGTGTTTCTATTAATATAATGCACAGGTTTTAGTCTTTACTCTTTATATTTTATGATCCAAGACTGCAACTTTAAACAGTTGTGACTCATTTCTGGACCAGAAAAATGTAAACAGCGGCTTAAAAAGCTAACATGATCTGTTACGATCTAACGGCATTAACGCCGCAGTTTCTTTTTAGTCATATGATTAATAATTAACTAGTTTCTCACTGTTCTATTTGATGCGACTGTTCTAATCATGTGACTCGTTTCTGGACCAGAACAATACAAACATGATCTTAAGAAACAGCTGATAAGGTCATGTACATCGTAGTGTCATACTCTTTAGCCACGATTTTCACAGGTCATGAAACATTTTTTTAAATGACATACTGCTGCTTTAAACTGATGTTATAATGTTATAGGGAATTTATTTCAAATTAAAACAGAAGCTAATGAGATTTTTACACTGTATATCATGATCCATATTCATTTATTGATTCTCAATTGTTATGGATCTGTAAATATATATATATATATATATATATATATATAAATCTAACTAATTATGACTGTTATAAACATTTTATAATTTCTGAACTGAAAAATTGTTATGGGGGTTTTATTATGATAATGTTATCTGTTGCAACAGGGCTAAAATGATTTGGGGGAAAAAGATTACAGGTATTACAGCAACTTTAACTAGTTATAACTGTTATCAACATCTGACCAATTTCTGGACCAGAAATATATAACATTATAATATCATTAAAACTGCAACTTTCAACAGGTGTGGCAACGTTAAAGCATTACAGCAACTCATTTCTGCTCCAGGAAATGCACACAGGGGCAAAAAAATACCCCACAACTGCTCATGTTTTTACAATTATTTTTTCAAAAACTTGCACACTGCTTCTTTAATCAGCTGTAATTGTTATTAAAAGATAATATTGCTATACCAGAAACATTTTTAACTACAGCAACTCTAGAAATATAAATTAAATTGTGCGAATAAATGACATACTGTTGCTTTTAAAATATTACATTATAATCTCAATTTTGAACCAGAAAAAAGCGTAAACAGCTGTAAAAAAAAAAAAACAAATAACAAACAAAAAAAAAAACAACACTGCATAAATCATGTTCTTTTAACTTCATCATTACAACAAGACTAACATTATTTTTATCAAATATACATACTGCAGCTTTAAGCAGTTTACTGTAATAAATATGACACATTTCTGGACCAGAAACATTTAAAGAATTAATTTCAATCTTAATGAAATCTTCATGAACTATTGATTTTTCAGTGATGTGAACAAAAATGTGAAAAAAGTATAAATATATTGAGGGAAGATAATATTGTAATATCATGAATTCAATGCAGTTTTTATTCTCGCTGTGATTACAGCAAATGTGGGAATATTTTAGACTGGATAAATGACATACTGCGGCTTTAATCAAAGAAGATTTGGTTGGTGTTTTTTTTCTGACCTGCCGCGAGCTGCATCCAGCCGCAGATCTTGAAGACGGTGGCGGTGCTGCAGAAGAAGAAGAGCGCGAAGCAGGCGATGCAGGAGAGCACCAGCACCATGGAGGTGGCCACGAAGAAGGACGCGGCCTTGAAGGCTCCCGACGGGATGGAGCTGAAGTCGGAGAAGGTGCCGTAGCAGGCCAGCTCGCGCGCCACGCCGTTGCCGATGCAGTAGTGGAAGAGGCCGAAGTAGCCCACCTGCGGGGTCTCCGCGCCGTCGCCGATCCAGTAGGGCTGGATGAAGCAGACCACATTGACGAT
Organism: Silurus glanis; assembly: GCA_014706435.1. NCBI lineage: Eukaryota > Metazoa > Chordata > Actinopteri > Siluriformes > Siluridae > Silurus > Silurus glanis. The sequence continues at coordinate 87,982 of JAAIIK010000252.1, forward strand.
GGCGAACAGCACGGTGAAGATTGCCCACAGCACGCCGATGGCGCGCGAGTTCCTCACGTAGTTCGTCTGGTAGATCTTTGCGGCTTCCGACGCAGGAAGCATCTCTGCAAAGTGGTGGTGGTGGTGGGGGTTCTGCCTGAATCTGTCTCTAAATAATAATAATACAAAATCCTACACACACACACACACACACGCGCGCACACACACACGCACGCGCGCACACCACACACGCACGCGCGCGCGCACGCACGCAATACGCACGCACACACGGCTTGCGGGTCTGTCTACCTGTCAGTGCGCGTGATTCATGCGGAGAGCGCGCGCGCGCGCCGGCTCTCCGTGACCTCACACAGGTGGAGACCTGGTGGAGCAGGTAGAGAAAATGATCAGGAGCTCCGTCTCCCAAAAGAACATGTCCATGTCCACCTCAGAGCCTGTCCTGCTCCATTTCTCCTCGTGCCGAGTGATTATGCCGCACTGATAACAGACGCCTCTGTCTGTCTGTCTGTCTCTCTCTCTCTCTCTCTCTCTCTTTCTCTCTCTCTCTTTTTTCTCTCTCTCTAGCGCTACTGTTCTACTGTAATCAGGGAATTATGATGTCTGAACATCCACGATCTCCCAGGCTTTTCAGGAGGTATCTTCTGAACCACCAGCAGCAGTAATGATCATTACATGTACACTAACGTCAGCAGTCTGCCGCGCGCGCATCCCGCACCCAGTGTCCATCTCTCATCCCTCAGCACCACACACACACACACACACACACACACACACACACACTCCGGTCTGGACCTTATGACGGACAGAAGAAAAAACGCCCCTTGGATGAAAACCAGACCAATAAGAACCCCCTGCCTGTCGCGCGCACTATCTCTCCATAAAATACCCCCCTGCCCCTCTCCATCCGCTCTCAGATCTACCCCCCGCCCCATCCCGGTTCATCCTCCACAACATGACACACATAGATATATTATGGAATCTTCTCCCACCTAGTGGTTAGAAGCGGTATTACAGTACATGGCGCCGTATAGGAAAAGTGCTACTTCTCAAAGCAGAGAAAATAAACTATAGAAATCTGTCCAGCTTCCGCACAAAACACAGAGGATTAACCAGGAAGGATTATTTTAGTTATATAATAATGTTTTTCCACTCTTGCTATTTATTTGGTTACTAACTAAAATGGATTTACTCTGTATAGAAATATTCATATTTTCTTTTTTTTTTGTGCCCAGATAAAATTTTTCTCTGTAACCACTCACCATTAAGGAGGCATTACACTCTGAATGTGTAAGAGACAAAGAAACAAAAATTTTACATTCACGGCTATAAGACGGCAACAAAGTAGCCTGTGCTTACTTGTATCTTTTTCGTCTTCTTCTTTCGGCTTCTCCCATTAGGGGGCGCCACAGCGGATCATCCGTCTCCATTCCCCCCTGTCCTCTACATCTGCCTCTTTCAAACCAACTACCTGAAAGTCTTCCCTCACCACATCCATAAACCTCCTCCTTGATCTTCCTCTTTTCCTCCTTCCTGGTGTCTCCATCCTCAGCATTCTCCTACTGATATACCCCATGTCCCTCCTCTGCACATGTCCAAACCATCTCAATCTCACCTCCCTCACCTTGTCTCCAAAACATCCTACATGCCCTGTCCCTCTAATGAACTCATTTCTAATCCTGTCCATCGTCGTCACTCCCAACGAACATCTCAACATCTTCAGCTCTGCTACCTCCAGCTCCACCTCCTATAAATGAGATAATTGTACGTTGCTCTGTACCTGTGCCAGAGCAAGCTGCAAAATTAAATGAAGCAATATTACAATAACGAAACCATTTAAAAAAAAGCTCCAACACGAGCATTACATTCAGTCATTAAGGGGGAAATAAATAATCTTTATAACAGTCCACTACATTGTTGTTCAGTGGGACGCTAATACGGTCATGTTCATCTGGTTTTTTTTCTCTTCTCCTATTTCTATTTGACTTGGATTGTACTTTGTGTTGTTTCATGCAGGAAGCAACAACACTGTGGTGCTGCAACACGTCTGTGTTTCCCATTGTGTCGCATACACTCTTCATTTACCAACAGTCCATATACACTGATCAGGCATAACATTACGACATTAAACATTATGAGCGGTGAAGTGAAGGACACTGATCATCTCTTCATCATGGCACCTGTAAGTGGGTGCGATAAAACAGGCAGCAAGTGAACATTTTGACCTCAAAGGTAAAAGCAGGAAAAATGGGCAAGCGTAAGGATTTGAGCGAGAGTTTGACATGGGCCAAATTGTGAGCAAAGGCTGGCCCGTGCGGTCCGATCCAACAGACGAGCTCCTGTAGCTCAAATTGCTGAAGACCAACACAATATTAGGCAGGTGGTCATAATGTTGATCGTTGGCAATGAAGTTATTCCTAGTGTGTTATGCCGGTGTATGTCTGGAAACTAAGGAGACCAGTGGCCAGGTTTTGGGAGAGAAATGTCTGATACAGGATTCTAGCTGCTCAACATTCCTGAGTCTTCTTTGTCACAATTTCTATTTAATGATGAGGCAAAAGTTTTTAGAGATTTAACCTGCATTTGTGGATTACATGCAAAACCGTGTTGACAGACAATGATTTTGATGGAGGTGCAATGCAGTGATTTCCGTTACAGAATCATGACTGAGGGCCCAATGATTTTATGTTCTGGAAAAGATGAGATTTGCTATTTTTATTCTGAAATTGTTCAACAGTTTGTAGACACAGTCTTTCACAGATTGGTGAAGCTCTGCTCATCTTTAAGTTCTGAGACACTCTGCCTCTCTAAGATACACTATTTATACCCAGTCATCTTACTGACCTGCTGTCAGTTAACCTCGTTAGTTCACCGCAATTTTTTCTCCAACTGTTTTATTTTAATAACACTTTTGTTGCCCTGCCCCAACTTTTTTGAGACGTGTTACAGCCATTAAATTCAAAATGACCTTATTCTTTGCTTAAAATGGTTCATTTCTTTGGTTTCAACCTTCGACACGTGTTCTATGTTTTTTTTTTTTTTTTTTATACATATTGCAATTTTAAAATTATGCTTTTATTTTTTATTTATATTTGGGTTTGTGAAAGTGACAATATAGCAGCAAATTCGTATTTTAAAATATGTTTGTATGTCTTAAACGTTTACGCTGCTTTAAATTGTTAATTATGTATAAACCACATTACCAACAATGCATGTTAATTTTGTGAACTGTGTAGTAATGGCTTTTCGCCACTAGATTGCACTGTTTCCACATCAGCGTTTTACTAATGCGTGGAGTTGAGAACGATTTAGAAAGAATCCCAAATTGACCAAGAGGAGAAAAATTGATGCAGGAGAAAATTTAATGAATGATGGAAAGGAAAATACACGGCTGTGCTTCAAGGAGAAAAATTGTATGCCAGTGGCGAAGGAGTACAATTTACATCAGCATTTTGATTCCAAATACAATCCAGTCATTATAGTTACACGAGTCAGGTCACTCTTAGTGTCGGTCTCAACCCTGGATAAATGTGGAGGGTTGTGTTAGGAAGGACATCCAGCATAAAACATGTGCCAAATCAAATATGCAGATCACGAATCAGAATTTCATACCAGATCGGTCGAGACCCGGGTTACCAACGACCACCACAGGTATCGTTAACCAACAGGGTACCGGTGGAAATTGGGCTACTGTTGGCCGAAGGAGGAGAAGGAGAGGAGGAAGAAGAAGGAGAAGTGTAGGAGAGTGGAGGTTCAGGTTGGTACTTTAAATGTTGGTACTATGACTGGTAAAGGGAGAGAGGGAGCTGATATGATGGAGAGGAGAAAGGTAGATGTGTTGTGTGTTCAGGAGACCAAGTGGAAAGGGAGTAAGGCCAGGAACATTGGAGGGGGGGGGGGGGGCGCCTTCTTTCACTTTAGAAATATTGATAAAAATATAAATATAAATATCATGTCGTTACAGGATGCAGAAAAACTAGTTGATGCTTTTGTAACATCTAGATTAGACTACTGTAACTGTAAATGACCATTAAATCTTCCAATCACGGACACTTTACCTCCGTCCAATAGAGGGCAGTGTGGTCATGTGATGGCGCTGTGGGACATTAGTGAATTTTGCTACGCGAAATGGCAGTCAGATTTGTTACTGAAAGGGAAAGGTGGACTTTTGTGGGAAATTTGGTGGTTTTGGAATGTTTATTTTAGCCAGCTCCATTGAAGCTAATGGTTAATGCTTAGCAGGTCGCTAATGTATGTATGCAGGTTAGCATTTCACGTGCTGATTTTGCTATATAGAGATTGGAGCATTAACATTATGTTAACATTATGATTGATGTGGGTTTTCAGTTCAAATGTGTTGTTTGTAGCTATGTGAGTTTTATTTAGTCACTTTGTATGTTTTGTGTTTTTATTCAGCTCGTACGGTGCTTTATTTTGGACATTAAAATCCTTGATAAACATCAGTTTCAAGAGAGTAAAGTGTACCTGTTCAGCTGGGTATGCTACAGTAAGAGCTTGCCCTTACTCTGGAGAGTAAGCGCTTTACCAAAACTGACAACTGCTTCACCACGTTAGTCATATCACATATCTATAAGCTGTCTAACAACAATCAAAGGATTCGAGAACAGGAATCTAAGTCTGTGGCTCTCGTGTAAAGAAAATGGATGCTTCTGAAATTAAAGACCCAGACCAGCAGGTGGAGGTCCCTCATAATGGAACGGAAGAGGAGGAGCTTGACCGCTCTGGTCGACTACGGAATCCCACAGAAAAGATGCGTGCATATAAAAGGGAGGAAGCCCTTAAAAAGGAAAAAAGATTGATTAAGCTGTATGAACAATGGAAGGACCGGGCTCGCAACACAAGGGAAGAGCTAAAGATGGACATTAGTGAGAGCCAACTGGTAGCACTTATTAATGCACTGGAGAAAGGACGGGATGATGTCATGCACATCTACCTGGAAATCAGAGATTATATTGCTCCATCCAGTGACACTAGATGCAGAATTGATACTTGTGAAGCTGTGACAAGACATTTCAAAGATTATATTTGACAGAATGGCATGCCTTGAAGAATTTGAACGAGAAAATGTAAACCACAACCTGCGGCAGTTTTATTATGCTCGCTCTGTGTATGGATCCAGAGTTTCACGCCCCACATCATCAAGATCTTCTGTTACATCCATTGCAGCCAAGCGGGCAGATGCAGCAGCTGAATTAGCGGCCAAAGAAGCGGAATACATAATGATACAAGAGATTGAAGCTCGAAAGTGTGAACTGGAAAAACTAAAGGCAGAGAAGGATCTGAAAGCAGCTCGAGCCAGACTGCAGGCTTATGATCAAGAAATTGCTCAAGAACTCAGCATTCATTCTTCAGACTCAAATATAAAGGAACAGAAGTAGCTGTTCAGGTAGCAAGAGAACCTCGACAACTGTGTGCCTTAGGCGGTCTTAGACTGCACAAATTTATTTCGAATGACAGAGTTGTTCTGGATAGCATTCCAATGTCTGAATGAGCCCTTAAAGTAAAGGCACTAGACCTCACCTATAGAGAGAGCTTTAGGGATCTACTGGCACATTGATTCTGACAGACTCAGATATTCTGCTGACCTCAAAGACCAGCCTGCAACACGTCGTGGCATACTATCAACAGTTGCATCACTGTATGATCCACTGGGCTTTATTGCTCCTTTCCTGCTCAATGGAAAATTAGTGCTGCAGGAAATGTGCAGAAACGGAACAGGCTGGGATGACCCCGTTCCTAAAGAAGTACAGGCAAGGTGGGAACATTGGAAGTCTGATCTGGTGAACTTGAAAAGTTTTAATATACCCCGCTGCTATGTGCCTGCAAACTTTGGAAGGGTCATCAAAAGAGAGCTTCATCACTTCTCTGATGCCTGCAATAATGGTTATGGCCAGTGTTCCTATTTTGAGATTCACAAACGAAACAGGAAACATTCATTGTACTTTGGTAATGGGGAAATCCAGAGTTGCCCCGAACAAGGTCCAGACTATTCCCAGGCTCGAACTGACAGCTGCTGTCATCTCAGTTGCTATGAGCAATATGCTTAAACAGGAGCTTAAATATGAAGACATAGAGGAGCACTTCTGGACAGACTCTCAAGTCGTTTTGGGATACATTAACAACGAGGCACGCCGCTTCCATACATTTGTGGCAAACAGAGTGCAGAAGATACAGCTTAGCACTACTCCTCAACAATGGAAATATGTTCCCACTAATGAAAACCCTGCTGACCATGCGTCAAGAGGTTTAAGCGCTGGTGAAATTCTTACATCCAATTGGTTGACAGGACCAGGATTCCTATGGAAGAAGGATATACCTCCTGTTGCAGGTATTGACACAGCACTAACAGTTGGAGATCCTGAAGTGAGACAGGCTCAGACATTGAGTTTAGAAACAACAGAGTTTAGCCTCTTGGACCGCTTGTCAAAGCTGTCTTCATGGTCTAGAGCTGTCCAAGCTGTGGCACGTTTCGTTCGCCGAGCCAAAGCGGACAAGTCCAGTATTCCCAGTACGGTAGCTCAAAGAGAAGATGCTAAACGCATCATAATTAAGGACTTACAAAGAAACACATATTCTGAGAAAATTAAGTTACTGAGTAAAGAGGCCCAGCTGTCACCTAGCAGCAAGATGTATCATCTGGATGCCTTCCTTGATCAAGAAAGAGTTCTCAAGGTGGGAGGAAGGCTCAGTGATGCGCTCTTACCCAGCTCAGTCAAACACCCAATAATCATTCCTAAAGATCACCACATAACAAAGATGATCATCTCTCAGTGTCATGAGAATGTCAAACACCAAGGAAAGGGTCTCACAATTAATGAGATCAGATCACAAGGCTTCTGGATTCCAGGAATGAACAGAGCAGTAGCATCCCATGTGCATCACTGTGTGACATGTCGGAAGCTCAGGAGACCCACGGAGGAACAAAGAATGGCTGATCTCCCTTCTGAGCGTACAAATCCATCTCCACGCTTCACCTACTGTGGTGTGGACTGCTTTGGTCCCTTTGTCACTAAACAGGCTCGGAAGGATCATAAAAGGTACGGCCTTCTCTTCACATGTTTCGTCTCCAGAGCTATCCATATTGAAATGCTAGATGACATGTCTACAGACTCTTTCATCAATGGTCTGCGCTGTTTCATTGCATTGCGAGGAGCAGTGCGCCAAATCAAATGCGATCAAGGCACCATCAAGGAGCCAAAAATGAGCTGAAAAATGCTTTCAAGGAGATTGATGCGGATCGTTTGACAGTGTATCTGTTCAGCTGGGTATGCTACAGTAACGCTTTACTGTCTGGGTGTTGGAGTAAGTGCAGAAATAAGCTTCAGTTAGTTCAGAATGCAGCAGCAAGAGTCCTCACTAGATCTAGAAAATATGAGCACATCAGCCCTGTTTTAATCATCTACACTGCTCCCAATTACATCTCACACTGATTATAAAATACTACTACTGACGTATAAAGCACTTAACGCTCTCACGCCGCAGTATCTGAGTGAACTTCTGTACCAGTATGATCCTCCACGCCTACTTAGATCAAAAGGTGCAGGCTATTTGTTGGTACCTCAAATAATGAAGACTTCAGCAGGGGGCAGATGTTTCTCTTATAAACCCCACAGTTATGGAACAACCTTCCAATCAGTGTTCAGGACTCAGACACAGTCTCAGTGTTCAAGTCAAGTCTTTAGTCAGTAGGTGTTTGTGAGGTAAAGGAGCAGATCTGGAGGGATCATGGATATCGATTTTTTTGTAGTGGAGGTGGAGAGTTTCTGATAGAGTGATGAATGTGAAGCTGGTTGAAGTTGAAGGGGCGATGATAAATGTCAGTGTTTACGCTCCACAAGTCGGCTGTGAGATGGAGGAGAAAGAAAGATTCTGGAGTGAATTAGATGAAGTGGTAGAAGGTGAACCTAAGAATGAAAGACTGGTGATTGGGGCAGACTTTAATGGGCATGTAGGTGAAGGGAACAGAGGTGATGAGGAGGTGATGGTAGGTATGGCCTTAAGGAGAAGAATGTGGAAGGGCAGATGGTGGTGGATTTTGCTAAAAGGATGGAAATGGCAGTGGTGAACACGTATTTTAAGAAGAAGGAGGATCATAGGGTGACGTATAAGAGTGGAGGAAGGTGCACACGTGGAATATGTTCTATGTAAGAGATGCAACCTGAAGGAGATTGGAGACTGTAAGGTGTTGGCGGGGGACAGTGTAGCTAGACAGCATTGAATGGTGGTCTGTAGGATGGTTTTGGAGGTGAAGAAGAAAAGGAGGAGAGTGAGGACTGAAAGAAGAATAAGATGGTGGAACTGAAGGAGGAAGACTGTAGTGTGAGGTTCAGGGAAGAGGTCAGACAGGAGCTCGGTGGTGGTGAAGAGGTGCTGGATGATTGTGGAACTACTGCAGAAGTGATCAGGGAAACAGCTAGAAAGGTTCTTGGTGTGACATCTGGAAATAGAAACGAAGACAAAGAGACGTGGTGGTGGAATGAGGAAGTGCAGGAGAGAAGAAGGAGAAAGAGGTTGGAGAAACAGAATTGGGATCGACAGAGTGATGAGAAAAGTAGGCAGGAGTACAAGGAGCAGCAGGTGAAGAGGGATGTGGAGAAAGCCAAGGAAAAGGCATATGAGGAGCTGGAGGAGAAGAAGTGATATTGATAGCAGGAGTGATTTGTGATAGAAGAGTATCTGTGAGAGTGAAAGGGAAAGTTTATAGGTCTGTGGTGAGACCTGAGATGTTGTATGGATTAGAGACAGTGGCATTGAGTAAAAGACAGGAGGTGGAGCTGGAGGTAGCAGAGCTGAAGATGTTGAGATGTTTGTTGGGAGTGACGACGATGGACAGGATTAGAAATGAGTTTATTAGAGGGACAGCGCATGTAGGATGTTTTGGAGACAAGGTGAGGGAGGTGAGATTGAGATGTCTCTCTCTCTTTCTCTCTCTCTCTCTCTCTCTCTCTCTCTCTCTCTCTCTCTCTCTCTCTCGCTCTGCTTTGTTCTCTCACCTTTTATTCTCTTCCTTACTCACAGCAACACAGAACATTCATCAGTAAAATCCCGTACAGGTGTGTGAACCTTGCTGTTCACTTCCTCCAGCTCCACCCCCATTTACACACTGGAGCTCGACCACACGCCCACTGCCATTTTTACATCTATGCAAATGCATATGAAATGTTTGAACAGTAACCTGAACCTGCAATCGACACCCCTGATAGATTATATTTAAATAAATATTTTTCTTTATAAAAAGTAGATATATTTTTACACATGAAAATCAGGATTTAAATGATTGACAAACACTGAAAATAAAAAATAACTTTTTTTGCAAACTGCACAGCAATTTATTGTTGTTATATTACATTAAAAAAACCCATAAAACTGAAAACACCTACTACAAAAATTTCACTTCATGTCTATTAACCGGGAAGGATAACCTGTACTTACATATATTATATAACAATGTCATGTGCTTTAAAAAATATTAATTACAAACCATCAACAATTAAAAAATATATGAAATATATTGAAAAATGTGCATTGAAATATTAAGGTTACATCACAGTGAACAGTGATTAGGAAATAACTGAATCCTGATGTATCTAATTAATTAATTAATTGTGTACACACACACACACACACACACACACACACACACACACACACAGTGATCTGGAAAATAAATTTGAGACAGTGCCTTTTCACTGTAAGACAGAACGAGACAATGTTAATCACAAATGGTCATCAAAACCCTTTTGAACCATGTCTAATAGGTTTTTGTTTTTCCCCTTTTAGCCTTTTCAGTCAACAAAAATGTAACTTTTTGAAAACGCTCTCTAAAGCGAATGCATTTTAAAATGGCGTTTTTGTGTCGCAGCGTGGGCCATGTGTGAACACGTACGCTTTTTAAAACCATGACGCAGTTTTACAGTAGTCACTGCCGTGACGTTTCAAAAGACTGGAAAGTAAATAAACGGCAGGCGGAAATGACGTGGATTGAAGCGTCTTACGTTTTGCTCAAGCACAAACACACACACACACACACACACATACAAACACACAAGCACGTACATTACAACCAATAATTCTGAACACTCATCTCCTATTAAAAACACAGTATTTTCAAAGATTGATAAAAAAAACTATTTAAAGTGTAAAGTTGCTATTAGATGTGACAATCTGTGATAGAGAGAGAGAGAGAGAGTAAAGAAAGAATATGTCAGTGACTTACTGGATTCTTAAGTAGACCAGCTCAGAAGAAATCATGACTCCAGGGAACTGTGGCTCAGATTCACTTCCCTCAGGTGTGGTGAAGTGTCCCGAGCCGACAGCAGAACACAACAACCTCCTTCTGTAATCCCGCAGTTAAACATCCTGCAGACAGAAACAGCTTTCACAATGAACATACTCATGCTTTAGCACCAAAAACATGAACTACACAAAATCGTTATATCGACTGTACATTTACTGAAAATGTAAACGTATAAAAACTGAATGTCGCTGCAGGAGTGAAACAGGAAGTTGGTTCATAAACAAAAACATGTTTCCATCCAGTGCGATTGTGTGTATGAGAGTGAAAGAGAGAAAGAAAGACCTCACCACAGTATCTCCAGTGTACATTGTGGACTCTGCAGTCCATCAGAAAGCAGCTTCGCCCCTGAATCCTTCAGATTATTCTTACTCAGGTCCAGTTCTCTCAGACTGGAAGAGTTTTTGCTGAGAACGGAGGACAGAATTCTGCAGCTTTCCTCCGTCAGGTCACACCAACACAGCCTGGAGGAGAAATTAAAGTCTGTTTGAGTTGGTGTTACCATTAGCTGGAAAACTGTCACTCTGAATACCAGCCTTTAATGTCAGGGAGTTTTTTTGGAAAGCATCAGGCCACTATCCAACTCCAACCCCCAGAAGACATGGCTGCCACAGACAACAACATCCAAGACACAGTTTTACAACACAGTAATTACTCAAAGGGATCACTCTTCATGAGGCATGTGATTTGTTTGCCTTGTGCTCAGCTGACACTAGAAGATTTATAGTTCTGTATTTGATTCTCTGGTTTTTGATCTGTTTTTCCCCACTTCATGCTGATTGCCTTCATGTTTCGCAAGTGTCTGCTTGCTTTTTAAAACAATATAAATGCAACTGCATCTGCCTGAGCAACGTCTATAACATTTTAAAACAAGACAATAACAAATTGATTTATTTCTAGGATATTTTATCGATTGTTCAGTGTCAGTTGTATCAATTACAGTCTCACCGCACAGAACATAACCTCAGGCTACCAAATCAGAAAGCAGTTAGATCAGCAGTTTCACTTCGCTTTGAGAAACCCAACCATACTAATTTCATCCTCACATTCATCAACTAGATCCCTTACCTACATCTTTTTATTCCTTCTTTAGGAACAGCTCATTAAAAACCTGACCCCAACACAGCTGCCCAAACATCGCCCATTATTAAACCTACATTTTATCTCCAAGGTCCTAAAAATTATAACACAGGTGTTTCATAGATACTTACGAATAACATTCTTGAAATATATCAGTCTTATCAAAGCACAGAGACAGCGCTGGTTAAAGTGGTAAATCATCACCACTTCAACCTTCAACTTCCCTACAATGTAAATATTTTTCTGGAACTCTGAAGCCCTCCAGAAACTCAAGGACCTCTTCACGTCCACCCCCGTCCCAGATCTGCCACGCCAATTCATAGTTGCGGTAGATGCCTCAAGACTCCCCCAGGAGGTCTACTCCATGTGCCCAGGCGCCCTTGGTCCCACATCGCCTTGGATTTTGTCATTGGTCTGCCCCCCCACAGCCGTCACACCACTATCCTCTCTGTGATCGACCATTTCTCCAAGATGGCCCATTTTGTTCCCCTTCCCAAACGACCTTCTGCCAGACCCAGCTTCTGCTCCAGCATGTCTTCCAACTTCATGGTTTCTCTCCCGCCTCAAGCCCGTCCAAACCTACTCCTTCCCTCCACCAGACAGCCTCCGCCCACCTGGGTCACCGACGGAGGTCTCGCCTTTACTGTCCGCTGTCCCCTGAGTTCCAGATGTCAGGGAGAGGGTTGCAGTACCTGGTTGACTGGGTGGGTATGGACCTGGATATATCTGACTGTTTCTTTACTTTGATTCCTGCCTGCTTTAAGCCATGCCATTGCCTGTGTGTATGTATTTTGGAATTGTTTACTCGTTGCCTTGCGATGATACTGTTTGGTTTTTCTCTTCTGCTCTTCTTCACGCTATTAAAGGCTTTAAATCTTATTCTTGTCTGTGTTCTATATAAATTCATTCTTATATTATGTACATTATTTCTGTGAAGTTTCCTTATAACACAATTCTGCTTGTAATCTATAATACAAAATAATGATCTGACCTCAGTGTCTCTAGTTTACAGTGTGGATTCTGGAGCCCAGCAGAGAGCCGCATCACTCCTAAATCCTTAAGAAGGTAATTGTAACTCAGGTCCAGTTCTTTCAGATTTGAGGAGCTGAGAACTAGGGAAAGAGTTATACAGCTCTCCTCCGTGAGATTACAACACTGCAGACTGAAAGAAAAATAATAATATATATTATAACATATGATTGCACATTTACGGTCCAAGTGAAACCCTATTTCTGAAAATATTTAGTTAAGCTTTTTGTTAATAGCTTTTTTTTTTTCCAGACACATATCTGGAAGGGTTCTGAGTCGTTTGGTTATAATATGAATATACACATAATTTGTTCATAAATTTTCTGTAATAAAAATGTATAATGTTTAGTGACGGTGATTAACTGACCTCAGTGTCTCCAGTATGCAGTGTTGATTCTTCAGTCCAGCAAAGAGAACATTCATTCCTGAATCCTGCAGGTTATTAAAATTCAGCTTCAGTTCTCTCAGACTGGAGGAGTTTGAGCCGAGAACTGAAAACAGAGCGTTACAGCTTTCCTCTGTGAGTCTGCACTCAGACAGGCTAGGAGAGAAATGATGAAATAATTATAGCTCAATCCACAGAGGCCACTCAGATGTTTGTTCCAGTCCTTGTCATTCTGAGAATGGACTACTATAACTCACTCCTGGCAGCTCTGTCGCTGACTGACATCCAGCCTCTGCAACTAAACCAGAATGCATCTGCATCATTTGTTTCCAACTTTCTTACTTATTCAAACAGCATCACATGTTCTCCATCCTCTACCACTGTTCCACTGATCTTACCATCTGTCATACATGCCTTCTTTGTTCTCTGAAATCACCTATTCCATCCCAACAGATTTCTAAGACTGATGGCATTCCATGACCTAATGAAATTGCATGAAATTTTCCACTCAACTGAACTAGAGACCCAAACCTGTTCCAGCATGAAACAAAGTGCACAAAGCCCCAGCTCCATGAAGATCTGCTCTACATGAGTTGGAGTGGAAGATCTTAAGTGGCCTGCTATAGTGCAGGACTGCAGCTCAGGTCTCCTCAGCTCACCTACCTCAGTACCTGACTTTACTTACACCCTTTTTAACCATCTTTTGTTCATATAATGTATTTATTAGTGAAACTTCTCTTGCTGATGGGGATGTTGGCCTTAGAACTTACTCCAGATTTCTTTAGAGATTATAGTAATATATTCACAAGAATTTAAATAATGCAGCATTAAAATAATAATTCATAAAGTAATTCAATTCAAAATGAAAAATACTCACTCAGCTTTTCTGGATGCTTTGACCACTGGCAGCAGCCTCAGAAGACCTTCCTCTGATTTGACATATTTACTCAAATCAAACTCATCCAACTGCTGCTCTGAGTTCAGTAACACAAACACCAGAGCAGACCACTGACCAGGAGAGAGACTCACTCCAGTGAGACATGAATAACCTCCTCTGCTGAGGTAAGTTTGGACTTCCAGCACTAAAGAATGATCATTTAGTTCATTCAGACAGTAGAACAAATTGATGGACTTCTCTGAAGGAAGGTTCCCACTGATCTTCCTTTTGATGTACTCGACTATTTCCTCTTTGCTGTGAGAGCTACTTTCTATTTGTTGCAAGAAGCCTCGTAAGAGTGTCTGATTGGACTCCAGTGAGAGGCCCAAAAGGAAGCGGAGGAACAGGTCCAGGTGTCCATTGTTACTCTGTAAGGCCTTCTCCACGGCACTCTTTAGGAGGTCAGACATGTTTGACTTGCTAAAACAACTAGCAAGTTCATTGTTTTGTTCTGTGAGATTTCTGTTGATGAACAAGAACAATTCATACAATGCAGCCAGAAACTCCTGGACACTCAGATGCACAAAGCTGAACACCTTCCCCAGGTGAAGTCCAAACTCCTCTCTGAAGATCTGAGTACACACTCCTGACATTGACACTTCTCTGACATCAATGCCACATTCTCTCAGGTCTTCCTCATAGAATATCAAGTTTCCTTTCTCCAGCTGCTGAAAAGCCAGTTTTCCCAGTGCCAGGATGCTCTCTCTGGTCTGAAGAAGGTCAGGGTCACATTTCTGATGGAACTTTTGGTTCTTGTGTTTGATCTGAAAGATCAGGAAGTGTGTGAACATTTGAGTCAGAGTCTTAGGGATCTCTTCACTCTCTGCTTCATCCAACATTCTCTCTAGAACAGTGGCAGAGATCCAGCAGAAGACTGGGATGTGGCACATGATGTAGAGGCTTCTGGAAGACTTCATGTGTGTGATGATTTTATTGGCCAGGCTCTGATCACTGATCCTCTTCTTGAAGTACTCCTCTTTCTGAGGATCACTAAAACCTCGTACCTCTGTTACCTGGTCTACACACTCAGGGGGGATCTGACTGGCTGCTGATGGCCGAGAGGTGATCCAGAGGAGAGCAGAAGGAAGTAGATTCCCCTTGATGAGGTTCGTCAGCAGAACATCTACTGAGGCTGATTCTGTCACATCACACAATCTCTCATTGTTCTGGAAATTTAGCGGAAGTCGACACTCATCCAGACCATCAAAGATGAACAGGATTTTATATGTGTTACAGTTTAATATTTGTAGTTTTCTAATTTCTGGGAAAAATTGATGAAGAAGGTTTGCCAGACTGAGATGTTTCTGCTTCATCAGATTCAGCTCTCTAAAGGGAAGCGGAAAGATAAAGTTGACGACCTGATTTGTTTTTCCTTCAGCCCAGTCCAGAATGAACTTCTGCACAGACACTGTTTTTCAGATTCCAGCAACTCCTTTAGTCAGCACACTTCGGATGGACTTGTCTTTAAAGATCTCATTAAATTTGATGGGTGTCTCCTGTGCTGCTGATCTCCTGGATGCTTTCTCAAACTGTCTCACTTCATGTTCATTGTTGACATCTCCACTCCAACCCTCTGTAATGTAGAGCTCTGTGTAGATCTCATTCAGAAGTGCTGAACCATGCTGTGAGATTCCTTCATGAACTCTTTGAAACTTCTCTGTCAGTTTGGATTTGAGTTTTCGCTGATGCTCTGAAGCCAACTCTAATGAACAAAGGAATCACATATTGAATCACAATAAGTTTATTGCAGTAAACAATAAGCAAAGCAAAAAAATGTAAACACTCGTCTTATTCCTAATTTATATTCTCAGTTAAACATACCAACGGCCAAACTTTGAAGAACTATCCAATTGTTCTAACAGTGGTCAATATGTAATTAAATTATGAGTAGAAATACAACCACAATTCTAAAAAAATGCGTAAGCCCATTCCACAGGCACTAAGATACAACTTTTTGTACTGAATGCTGATAACAAGCCAGATTGTCCCTCTCCTCTTTAGTCCAGAGGACGTGGTGTACACGGTTTCCAAAATAAATTAATATTTCTATATTTTGAAATATTTCTGTTTTGCAATTTAA
The DNA here is from genome assembly GCA_014706435.1 of Silurus glanis. Classification (NCBI taxonomy): domain Eukaryota; kingdom Metazoa; phylum Chordata; class Actinopteri; order Siluriformes; family Siluridae; genus Silurus; species Silurus glanis. The sequence goes on from JAAIIK010000252.1 coordinate 103,805, forward strand.
TGCTGAGGAACATTATTCTGAAATTGTTTTACAATGTGTAAACACAGTCTTTCACAGATTGGTGAAGCTCTGCCTATCTTTACTTTTGAGACACTCAGAAGTTTTCCTCAAAATAGTAAATTTCCTCAGTTTAAACATTTGGTATGTTTTCTATGTTCCATCATGAATAAAATATAGGTTGATGAGATTATAGATCCTTGCATTCTGTTTTTATCTACACTTTTCAAAGTGTCCCAACTTTTTGGCATGGGCAAATGAAAATTGTGCATCTCTTTAGAGTCTTGTCCTGTCGTGCACTTTTTTTGGTCTTCTGTCTACTGTTCATTATTGACTGTCAAGCTGTGCTGAAACAAAATCACCACCAAAGCAAAACTGACCGAATTGATCAAATTTTCATTATTTCATTATTTAGTTTAAATACAGGTTGTTAGATTTAGAGTTCTGCTGTTCCAAATTACACACTAAACTAAAGAGAGGATTATATATACATCTGTGCTGTGTTTCTACTGAAAGTGAAGCTGTAGCAGTTAACTTCTGATGCTGTTTTTCGTTCTTTTTCTCATGTGAACGGTTTCTTCTCCAGTTCGACTTATTCATCTTGTACCTCGACCTGTTTATGAAAACACCCGTATTCACCATACAAGCAAAACTCCTCCATGGAGCTCAATGAGGTCATTAGGAAACGTGTACAATCGCTGAATTACTCTGGATGAAACTGGAACTGGATGTTATTATGATTACAGGTGTTTATGAGCAGCACATTCATTTAAATTCAGCTGACAAACGCAAACTACAAACGCTCTAAACTCGCACCTGAACCTCCAACCATTCACAATCCACTATTCACACCTGAATTTACAGCCAATCACAATCCACTATTCACACCTGGATTTACAGCCAATCACAATCCACTATTCACACCTGAATTTACAGCCAATCACAATCCAATATTCACACCT
>JAAIIK010000252.1:115927-135200 GCA_014706435.1 Silurus glanis
AAAAAAAAAAAAATGAAAAAGTCACATGTAAATCAGTAACACAGTCTTTTGCTCAATACTTTGTTTCTGGGAAAACCTTCTGGATGCACTTTATAAACGTACCAGACATCATTTCCCTCTGTCTGTCAATTAAATCCTGTTTTAATTAAGTATTTTATGGGCGATTGTTTACACACAATATTATGTCTCTCTCGCGCTCTCTCTCTCTCTCTCTCTCTCTCTCTCTGTTTCTCTCTCTCTCTCTCTGTCTCAGACCAGTAACCACCTGTTGGGTCCGAAGCCGTTTGCTCTGGACAGGTTGTTGGCGATCTTCTACAGTGTTGTGGACAGTCGAGTGGCTCCTACAGCCAGCGTCTTCTCTCAGGTTATTACTCCTCAGTTACATATCAGTCTCTCACTGCATTCTATTTATAAATGTTTGTGTTTCTTCCTCTGTGTGTGTGTGTGTGTGTGTGTGTGTGTGTGTGTGTGTGTCATATCTTTCCATGTAGATTTCCTCTCTGGTCACGCTGCAGCTCCTCACTCAGGTGGGACACGACGACCAGCTCGACTCCCCCAAGTACAAGTGTGCTGTCTCGCTCGACTTCATCCTCGCCATCTCCAGGTGTGTGTGTGTGTGTGTGTGTGTGTGTGTGGTTAGGCAGTGCTTAGTTTCTGTTAGTTCATGTATATATGTGATGTTTATCATCTGTGCTTCATGATTTTTCTCTTCTCAGAACCGTCAGCTTCGACATCGTGAGGTATCTCTACGACTTCCTGTAAAGGAAACGGCTTTCTAACTGGATGACAGTGGAAGGAGCTCAGACTGTAGGCTGTGTGCTGTGATTGGCTGAATCAGGAGACGTGTACAGGAACTCCACATCGCTCTCACTTTACACACTTCCACTCGGAAAGAAACACATGATCAAGCGTACAGGGTGGGTTCACTAATTCTTAGATTTAGGTGTGGAAGTGGGCGTGGCCTAAAATCCAGCACTCACTACTATGTAGTGACTTTACACTATCCTGGGTAGTGTTATAATGTTTGTAATAAATAACTAAATAAATATTTTTTTTCACATTTAAACTCTAAATCTGGATTTATTTCATGGTTTAAATAGCAAGTTAGCAGTTTGATGATCTCTCGGTGTAAACGTCGCCCCCTAGTGACATGAAATATTTTAAAGACAAGTTGATTATGGTCACATTATTGTCAATAAATGTGTCTGTAAGTATATTTATATCTTCTCATGTGCACCCGGTGTCTCAAAGATGCAGGGAAGCAGGTTTCTTCACAGCAGGAGGTCTGGGATTTATTTTAGAGAATCGTGTGTTGCGTATTGGTGATTAAATATTCCTGCTGTGCAGAGCTGTCAATCCCTGAAATTAGATTTCCAGTTCATTACTGTCTAATCTCATTCATTTACAGCAAAGTAAACACAGTCAGAAATTCTTACAAGATTAATAACAGTAATAATCTCTCTTTGATGGTCCATAATTATCATATGGTTCTCCTACACTGGCAGAAAAACTATATAATTATGTCTAATAATAAAAAAGCACCCATGAGAAAAGGTGAGTATTTTTCTATAACAGAAATCACAGATTACGATTCTTAGTGAGGTGCTCTGATGTAGAGACACAAGCCCGCAAGTGAAATGTATTTTCAATCCACTGACTGCGTCTTCCTGCTACTCTGCTTTTTAGTTTCACTCTTCCCTTTTTAAATATGAATAAAAAATAGACGGAAAATTAACAAACATGTCAAGTTTGATTTGAGTTTGACTTTGTGTAAATGATAAACATGAACAAGGAACTTTTCAGAACATCAACTGAAACGATATCTTATAAAGCACGAGTATTTTACCTCCTGCACCCGCATTCACCAATTAAATCTTGTTTTCTGGTAGAACATTCAGATTTGTACATGGTTCTGTGAGGTGAAAACCTCATGCAAACATGGATCAGGAATCAGAGACGATGGAAATCACAATACTGATGACATTTGTGTAGAAGTGATGATAGCAGAGCTGAACAGTCTAGTCTAAGATGAACAGTCTGGTCTGAACTGAACAGTCTGGTATAAGCTGAACTGTCTGTCTCAGACCAGACAGTTCGGCTCAGACCAGATGGCTTAGAACAAACAGTCTGATCTAAGGTGTCTGGTCTGAGTTGAACAGTCTGGCCTAATCTGTCTTGTCTGAGCCAAGTCGTCTGGTCTAAGGTGTCTGGTCCGAGCTAAATCGTTTAGTTTTAGCTGTCTGGTATAAGTTGAACCATCTGGTATGAGCCAAGTCATCTGGTCAAAGGTGTCTGAGCTGAACCGCCTGGTCTTAGGTGTCTGGTATGAGCTGTGCCGTCTGAACTCAGCTGACCGGAGACATTTGGTTGTAATCTGTCAGGTCTGAGCCGAGATGAATCTGTGCCGAGCGGTCTAAGATGATCTGAGCTCTCTGGTCTGACCCAAGGTGAGCAGTCTGAGCTGTGCCCTCTGGTCTGAAGCGAACCATCTGAGCCCAGCTGGATTAGCAGGCTATTACTCGCTCTGCACTTAAATCACTTCCTATAAATCAGTAATCACGGTTCATCTGTTCCTTCAGAAGCTGGTTGTAGACTGATTTGTTGGGTGTGCAGCTGTCTGTTCAGATGTCTGACACAATGAAGGTGTTTGTGAAATCGTAAACTGGTTTTACACCACGCTGTTTTAAGATCAGTTCTCATCATGCTGTGATCTACAGCAGGGTGAGTTTTTCAGGTCAGATTATATCTCTAACCAGTAAGACAAAGACTACGCCATTATTGTGCACATCCTCCGTCAGAGTGATCCTTTATCTCCATGGGCAGGTGAAGTAGTAGCTGTTGTAACATTCATCTATAATGCTATAACATTACATTCTTTTTTGTTGTTTTTTTAATTAAATCTATTTATTATTCTCCAGCCAGACTCCGAAATATCCAGCAGAATCCAGATGTTTGTCATCTGGAACGTGGTGTTGCAACAGACCAAACCACACTTAAATACGTGAACATCGAGACATGATTCTAAATTGAACATGACCGTAAGATTCTTTAAAAGGAACGTAATTCAGAAACGTCCAACAGGTTCCAGTGCTAACTCAGACCTACGGCTTCACGCTGTTCCATTGTTGGTACGAAGAGGTGAAGCTTCCTCAGCAAACAGCTTCTCGTTAATTCCTGCATCGTTCCGACTGTCGCCATAGAAACAGAATAGAAATCCAAAAGTGTTTACAAACTGACTCATCTCGTCTCACGTCCTATTATTAGCCCTGAGTTTTCCCACTTTCATCTCATCAACCCACCCTGATCTTTCACTAATATCACCTCAGCAGGAGTTCTGAAAGTTAGAAAAAGAAAGAGCTTCAGTACTTTGTGCAGACGAACAGATGAAACCACACACCACATATTTCATATATATATTTTTTTTTATTGAAGAAACAAAAAGCACAAGCAGGTCAGCATGTGTTCTGTCTTTGTGTTGCACAAGGCACAATGCATTCGCTTTACACAAACCACCAAAATATATTCAATTAAGCCGATTTTTTTACACACCAATTTCTCCATTAATAAGTATTGTGTACATCTCATGGAAAGAACAACTGGCATCAGGACACCAGCAAAATCTGATCTGGAATCATCTGTTAAAATTTTGCTAGCTAATTTTCCTCGTAAACATCAGCTAGCTACATGCTTGTTCTGATCACGATTGTTTACAATGTGAGTGCAGGTTTTGCGAAGTTAGTTTGGAAATTAAATGTTGAAATGAACTCCCTGTGGTGTCTGTAATTATGTAAGTTAAATGATTATGGTTAGAGCAACTCGATGTTCATTAAACATATCTTGAATCCAAACCTGGTAATCCCAGAGATGACCAATGACTCAAACACTTTTATGGCAAAAGCAGTCATTTTCTAATAAATATACACTTTGATGGTGAAAGGATTGTGGACACCTTACACAATCACACCTACTTACTGTTGTGTTCCTATTTCTTGTGTTTCCTATTCCTCCACTATTCTGGGAAGATGTTCCACTAGATTTTGAAGAGATTCATCTGATGTAGGTGAGAAGTTAAGGAGGCTGCTTCACATCTTTACAAATGTAAACCAACTTAACTTTATTCCCAAATGTACAAATCTACCTCGAATGTAATAATAAACATATATACATATAAAATACGAGTACAGAGCACATTCATTCACTTAGTGACCGTTACATGTGCTGCGTTCTGCTACAGTTTTTAAGTGGAAGAACAGAATCCACATAGAATAAGCAAAAAAAAAAAGATATACGGTCAGCATGAAGACATTGGAACAGAACTATCAGGAATTTTCCTCAGATTTTTTGGTAAATCACTAAGAAATTTGCTAAAATTCTGATCCATCTAGTTAGCATGCAGGTAGTAAATAGTTTATCTGGCTAAAGTACGGATAGGAAGAGTTAAAACTGGACAAATCTATGAGGAATATCAACATTTCCCTCAGAAGTGTTGGTGAAAAACTAAGAAATAACACGTGGCTGGAATAATCATTCATCTAGCTAGCATGTAGCTGTGAATTCATTTCTACAGTCTAAGTACAGAGGTATATGAGGACCAGACTATGTGAAATATAAATATTTACCTCAGATATGTGATTAAAAAGACATTGTAAAGCTGTATTATAGTTATGCTAGCTAGCATGCCAGTAGTAAATCATTTATATGAGAAAGTAAGGACATGGATTCACATTGTTCTTGCTCACTATCAGGAATATAAACATTTCTCTCAGAAGTGTTGGTAGATCATTAGGATAAGACACTGTGTGCCTAAAATGATCATTTTGTCTAGCTAGCATGTAGCTGCTTATTCATTTTTACACAGTCTCAGTAAAATGTAATAATAAAACCAAGACCAATCCATTCAGAATAGAAACTTTTTCCTCAGATATGAGCTTAAAGCAGTAATAAGAGACTTTGTGAATCCTTAACTTGCATATTAAATCATTTATATGGCTATAAAAAGGTAAAGATACAGTGAGTGAAAACTGGACAAATCGATCAGGAAAATCAACATTTAACTCAAAAGTGTTGCTAGTAAGAAATAAAAGCTAGTATATTACTGTAATAAGACTTAGCAGTGATGCTAAATGATAGCATGAGAGTTCCACCATTATGAAAAACAACATTGTGAGCTCTAATGGTGATGTGACCAGAATGTACACCATTTATAGAATATTTTATTCTGATTAATGACCATGTTAAAAACTAGCATAAATAACCGACTAGCTAGCTAGCCCACAATGCTAGCAGTGTTGGATAGGAACCTGCATCAAGAGAACTTTAAAGGTGTTCTACTAACAGAAACAGCTGAAAGGGTGTCAGAGGGTTGTGGAAAAGTGCTGATCTTCTAGAACGTTCTCTCTGCCTGCTGAACATTCATTTCATCAACCACCTGACTTTCACTCTACAGATAACTGCTGAGAAGGAGTTCGTCCTGAGAGAGCTTTTTTTCCTCACACTTCTGTTGAGGTTCCAGCTCTTACACGCTGTTCCTGCGGTTGTGGATCATGGCCACAATGTGACTGAGGTCCAGACTTTTCATCATCACCTCCATGAACTCCTCATCTCGTCGTGCTCCTTCTACAAACTCCTCCAGTGATAGCTCACCTGTTCAGGAGAAGAACCTTGAGTATTATTCATGAACCTCCCTTAGAACCAGAATATTTTGTCGTTAATTATGAAATAGGAATTAGGAAAAATTAGGAAATTTTGCTTAATTATTGGAACATCTGATCATATGACTTTCAAAGGGTTCCTGGGTTGTTCCTCTTGTAGAACCTGGCAGTTTTGCAGTCAGAAAGAGTTCCAAGCAGAGCCCACATATGGAGGTTTATACATCCCATGAACAATTAAAGAGCATCTGAAACTTATAAGGGAGCTTTGAAGAAGCTCACATTAGAGTCCTCTCAGATAACGTTCCATGTCCAACCTTTTTATGGACCTTAAAACCCCTAAATATCCAACGTGCCCTAAAGGAACAACTGAAACCCCTTTTTTGTAATTGTTTAGGCTTCTTAGCCTCCTAAACACGTTCTACCTGCAGCACTTCCTTATGGGGAACTTCTGCTTAAGGGTTCTTTAAGGTTTTGTTGGATTATGAATGTTCTTTATCTTCTCAAATGGTTCTACTTCAAGAACAGTGTCACATTAATTAGACGTTTCTTAAAGGTGTGAAGGTCCCCAGCCTGATAAATAGATTCTACCAGAAACACTCCTGAAGGTTGATCTGAAGAGCTCATGAGTGGAGCTCTAACGAATTTGTGTGACTTTGTGTTCGAGTTTCTGACTCACCGTCACCATTCGCATCGATCCTCTCGAACACTCGGTTGGTGAACTCTTCTGCACTCACTTCCTGGGAATCGCTGCCGTTAATGGCACGGATAGCCTGGTGTATACACACACACACACACACACACACACACACACACACACACACACACACAGTAGATACATTTTGTAATCAATCATTCTATAGTAAATCTTTAGAAACATCATGTAATTATTTTGTATCTGTTTATTCTACTTTTAGAAATAATTTCAATATTATTAATTTTTCAGATCTTTTGACTATTTTCAAATTTTTAAGTTTTGGTAAAGATTTATCCAAATTCAAATCAACTATTGAAAATAAAATTTTTTGTAATAAAACATTTTTACTCAACATGCACATTTGGCGTAACATCAGAGACTCGGTTTTAGAAACAAACGACACAAATCATGACCTTAACCTTTATCTTAATCCTAATCCTGTCTCTCTCCATAATCCATAATCCATGACGAGATGTTGGGAGTCTTTATAAAAAAAATACAAATAAAATAAATAAATAAACATAAATGAATCATGAAGAGATTGTGTGGTTTCGTATATGGCTATATTGCTGGATAGGAGTGAAAATAAATAGAAATGCATTTTTATTTAAATATTTATTTATTTCAAATCACTATATTTAATTGATTTATTAATTTAGTTATATTTAATCCATTATAACTTTAGAACTTTTACTGAAAAATAATATGTGCAATATAAAAAAAAGGTCATTATTATTAGTATTATTAGTGTTGTTATTATTATTAACCCCTCAGGACTGGACAGAGGAGGAGACGCTCACATTCAGACCAGACGCTCGGGTTAAAGCTGCACGTGAGACTGAAACAGGTCAGAACCAGTAACGGGTTACAGAAATATACCTGCGCAGCTGATATCAGGATACAGCCATCATAAGACACTTATAAACACTGAATACCACGACATAAAACACTGTATGGACATAAGTATGTGGGCACCTGAGCACCAGATTGGTGTGTGGATCTTTCTGAACATCCCATTCCACATTGATTCCCCATTTACTGATGTTATTCCCTCCACTCTTCTGGGAAGATGTTCCAATAGATTCTTTCCGCCACAAGGGGGTTAGTAAAGTCAAGATATAGGTTGAGGATTCAAAATGTTCCTAGATTACTAAGGTTGAATATTCCTATAGTTTTTCAGTTTCACAAGGTTTTACATTTCTTAGATTTGCCCAGGAGAACTTATACTTCCATATAGTCCTACAGTTCACATATTCTCACATGTCCTATATTCTTAGAGCTCCTTTTTTCGCAGGGTTTCTATATGCTCAGAATTCCTGTTTTCCCAGTGTTTATATGTTCTTACATTTCCTTTTCCATTCATGTTTTATCAGGGGCTCTATATTCCTAGAGTTCCTATGTGTCTAGAGTTAATGTTTTCCCATGAATCCTATATTCCAGTAATTCCTATATGTCTAGATTTCCTGTTTTCCTATGGGTCTTATATTCCCAGGGGTCCTATATTCCTAGAGGTTTCTAGATTTCCACAGATCTGATATTCCTAGAGTTCTTACAGCAGTTCCCGGGCCGCTGTATGTTTACCTTTATGATATTAAGCAGCTCGTGTCGGTCTATGCAGCCGTTGCCGTCCACGTCATAAAGTCTGAAGTACCAGCGTAGTTTGTGCTCCATTTTTCCTCTCATCACGAGACTCAGTGCCGCTACATACTCCATGAAGTCTATATAACCATCCTGTGAAAAGTCAGATGCAACGCGTCCAGATATCACACGGGAAACAAGTCCAGAATAAAACATAACTGAGGCACATCACAAACTCCGGCTCTCTCACGTGTCTAACTGTCAAGTAACTTCTACATCTGTAGTTACGTCTAAGTTCTGAACACTGGTGTGTGTGTGTGTGTGTGTGTGTGTGTAAAGTTTTATTTTAGTGGCTCTATAGGAAAATGATTTGCATTGATTTATTGTAGCTTTTCACGTGTGATGACACCCCACTGAACTGAACCTGAGTGATATCTTCAGCTACGTTTGAACCCTGCAGTGGAGACGCTGGTGTGACCTGCAGCAGGTCTGAGGTGTGACTGAACATAACCTATTTATAAAGGTCTCATCGGGCTTGTGTGTCTTTATCCTGAAGGTAATCTTCTAATCTGTGTGTTAGTATGACTCAGTGTAATCATGACTGACAGGATTCCAGTGTAGCATCATCATCATCATCATCATCAGAAAAGAAAAGAGAGCTCAGCATTCCTCCAAAGGTTCCTATATTCCTAGGTTTTATTAACCAGTGGTTCCTATATTCCTAGGTTTCTATATGTCCAAAGTTTCACTTCCCAGGCCTTTAACCTCCCAGGGTTCCTCTCTTCTCATGGTCCTACATTCCCAGTGTTTTATATTCCCAAGATTTATACATCACCAGGTTTCTATAATTTCAGGATTCTACTTCCCCATGTTCGAAGAGTCCAATATTTTCAGGCCATAAACTTGAACTCTCTTACTTTTGTCTTCAAATGTTTCTACATTCCAAGTCTTTCTCTGTTTTGAGGAGAGGATTCCACAATCACCAGAGATTATATATATATTTATAATTCATGGATTCTACTATCTCATGTTCCAAGGGTCCTATATTCATTTAGTGTTCCCAATGTTCTATTTACACAGCAGGCTTCTAAGCTTCCAACAGTTCCTATGAGCCCAGTGTTCCATATTCTAAAAGTTCCTATATTTCTAGACTTCTGATTACTCAAGGTTCCTATATTCCCAGGGTTTTTTAGCTTTAGATTTCCTATCTTGCAGGGGCCATCAAAATTCTGAGAAGCCAACTTTCCTGGCGTTTCTATATCCTGTCTTGGAGCCCAAAGAACTGCTTAAACACGTAGAGAGTTAGACGACCTGAAACACACTCAGTCATGAACTTCTTCTACCAGAGCTGCACTTTGGTTGTATGTATTCCCCAGAATCCTGTTTTCCCAGGGCTCCAAGGGCATCCTCTTTATCCAGAATATTCCCATTTCCCACTTCCCACAATCCTCTTTTTATATAGCAATATGTTTCTAAAGCTCTGTGAACTGTTTGTTCTGTACCTCATAATCATTATTACCCTCATTGAACATTCCAATGATGCTCTCAGGGTCCTGAGTTCCCTGGATCTATTTTCTCAGGTTCTTCTTTTCCAAAACCTCTGTTCGCATGGTCCTATAAAGCATGTTTGAAGGTCCTACTTTCCCTCATTTAGAAAATATTAATGTATTCAACATATTTCTAGTTTCCATGATGCCATGGTTATGAGTTCTCCTAAATGAAATGTTCTCAAGGGTTGTTCTACATCCTCAAACAAAATTATGTAGTAATTTTGCCATGATTCCTTACAGCCATGATTCCTTACACCACTATAACTTTAGTTCCTCTAGAACCCTTTTTCTGACAGTGGTCATGTGTCTGTCACTCACCTTGTTCATATCGAACGTGCGAAACATCTGTTCGATGTAAGCGTTGGCCTCTGGATCGAGACCCCTGAGCCCGAAGAACTGCTTAAACTCATGGAGCGTTAACTGACCTGAAGGACACTCGGTCATGAACTTCTTGTACCAGAGGTGCATCTCGACGGCCTGTAGGTCGTCCACGGTGCATCCTGTGGAGTTCCCCATGTCTGCAAGTGTGTGGAAGCTCAATCGGTCCTCTGTGCAGGCGAGATCCTGCGGAGATCTTCGCGTCTCACAGATTCACGACTCGGGCGCTTGGAGAGGACGCAGGAGCTTCACACGGCTTTTATACACGTCTCGGGTCAATGACGAGAAGATGAAGGCGTCTAATCCAGCGCAGAATATAGTTATGAGGCTAAGACCGAGTCGGATTTTCTCCAGCTCACGTGTAAGTGTGTGTGTGTGTGTGTGAGAGATGTTCAGGGTCAGCAGTGACGTTTACTGTGCATTCGTTTATAGTTACGTTTTCTCTCTAAATAACACGTACTGAACTCACACGTGCTCTTCGGCTCATCGTCTTGTTGTACGGTGAAGTCGCTTCCAACGAGCCGCAGTCCAGACGGAACTGCATGATGATGAAGTGTGGAATGGGAGACATGTAGGTTCAGGATTCCTTTCACATTCTGGAATCTTCTCTGCTCCAAAACAACCCCAAACCATTAAACTTCCACCTCCATGTGTGAGTGTGGGGGTGAGGGAGTCTGATCACATCTTCTCTCCTGTTCTCCTTCTTACACAAGTTCTTCTGGTGGACACAAATGCCAGATTTTAACTACACAGAACTTCATCCACTCGTTCACTGTCACATTCCTGTGTGTTTTTGCCTTTTACAAGGAACAACCATGTGTTTCCACACTTTAAACAGCTGCTGTATATATAAAGATGCTCCATGAGATTTTGTGGAGATTCATTCAGCTATAAGGCTGTTAATAAAGTCAGGTACTGATGGAGGTGAGAAGATGAGGAGGTTCCTGGGCTGCAGGCAGCCTTCACATTCATCCCAAAAGTGTTCAGTAGTGTTGGAGCTCTAGAGCAGGAGATCTTCCACCAAATCCAAACCATGTAAAAGCAGATCTTCATGGTTCTGGCTTTGTGTACAGGGGTATTGTCCTGCTGGAACAGGTTTGTGTCTCAGTGTTCAAGTGAAGGGAAAATTTCATGCTGCATCCAAAGACGTCTGAAAGAATTTTGTGTGCGTCAAAGTGGTTACAGATGATTTCATATAAAAAAATCATATATTTCTACTTTCATTTTCACTTTTTCTTTTGTATTTTTGAAAAAAAAATTCCACACTTCCGTGTTTAGATTTCTTCTTCTCGTTCCTGCATCCTTTAACACGTGATATAAAACCACAGCACTGAGCTCAGAGACGCACTTCACATGAAGCCCATGTTCCACACAGTTGTGTTGGATCTATAATGATCTCAGATGTTCGACTCCAACTGACTGTAGAAAGTACATTAGTCATAATCACACACTCTGGTGCTCATGATATTTGGTGTTTGTATAGTTTTAATGATTTATAATCACACGCTTGGCGTCACCCAGATGAGGATGGGTTCCCTCAAGGTTTCTCGCTCAAACCATCTAAGGGAGTTTTTATTGCTCCAGGTCGCCCCATGCTGCTCATCAGGGGTAAATACACAATTCACCTAATCACTTTTTGTTCTATTATTCTTACATTCTGTAAAGTTGCTTTGAGACAATGTCCATTATAAACCTGAAATGAATTAAGGGCCTCGCTTCGGGGGCCCAGGAGTGGCCGCTTGGTGTGGCTGGGATTTGAACTCATGACCTTCGGATCCAAACTCAAATGCCTTAACCGCTAAGCTACAACCTCCACATGTCAAATACAATACATACAAAATATATTTACATATATATGATATATTCCTTTAATTAATTATTATACAGATGTTTAAAAGTGGCCACATTAAAGCATAATACAGATTCATATTTATTAGAATGTGACATTTCAATCATTTTTGGACATTCTGTATGCTCTTTTACACTCGTATTGATCGGAAAATAAAGATAATAGGAATTAATAATAAATTAAATTCTACTAAAAAAAAAGGAATAAAATGAAAAGAAAGTTTTATGATAATAATATATAATGGTTATGTATTTCAGTCTACATAAAAGGGAATGATTACAAAAAATAAGTACAAATGGTTACATACAAGAACAACTTTCCCAAATGAGAAATTTCAGTCCTGAAGAAAAATTTGGATTAAATGTTTGTAAGATGTTCAACGTCTTTATATATATAAAAAAAAAAAAAACGTTTCATGTCCAGACCTCACTCCGAGTCCGACTCTTTCCCTGACCGGATCTCCACGGCGATCCCGGTGCATCTCCGGCTCAGCCTGCTCAGGCTCCTGTGTAGGGAGTCGAACAGAGACGCTACACATCTCACGGAGAACGTCGTCCACCTGATGGCCTCCATAAACCAACCTGCGGAGCGAGACGTGAAACTCACAAACACCGCCATGTAGTGGGCGAGCAGGAGGAGGCTGCGAGTCAGCTTCCTGGCGTACTGGACCATCAGGTTCACTCTGCAGTCCAGATCTCGCATCCGGCTGGGGTTCATGATGACCGTCGCAGGATGATCAGTACGAGGATGCGGTTAATGTGCCGTAAGAACGGATTCTTCAAAGATCAAAAGGACTAAAGAAAGCTGGAGCAGAGGTGTCTGCGATGAGAGAGAAGACGTTGTGTGTCTGCTGACGGGTTGCTTTGTGGTTCATCTGTGGGTGTGATGTCATCAAATGACTTCTTCCTGTGATCCTTAACAGTTAAATAATGTTTAAAAAAAGTCTTTTCTGAAAGTTGGAAAAAAAAATGCTATAAGAATCTTTTTCCTAACATCTCTCGTCACGAGTTTGCAGGCAATCGCTCTCCGTCTCGTCTTTATTTTGTGGACGTTTTTCTGTCCACTTTGTGTTTGTTCATTTGCAGTTTCACTTCGTGGACATTAACGCTGACACTTCCTTTTAGTTCGTGGTTAGAATTCGCAAACGCTTTCTGTGCGGTTTGCTTTCAGTTTCCTGAAGCTTCTTTGCGACTTCATTTCCCTAAACGAATTACGAGGGCCTTGCTCAAGGGCCCAACACTGGCAGCTTTGTGGTGCTTCTGATCCACAGTCCAATCCCTTAATCACTGAGCTTCCACTTGATGCTCTGTTTTGGGCTTTTACATTTGATCATTTATTGACGCTCCCTTGCTGTTTTTCTCCACTTTGCAGGCGTAATTGTTCTGCTGTTTCAGGTTTTTATCTGTAATCAATTACAGTTATACTTTTTAAACATCCCCTTGTTGCTCCAAGTCCCGTTTACAGTTAAACTGTGTGGTTTATTTGTTTTAGATGTTTTAACTCGAGCAGGCCAATTGCTGTTGTACGAGTTTTTCAAGATGTTTGACGACGTGAGGTTGTAATTTGTTGACTCTCTCGTACTTTTTCCTTTCAGATTTGGTTTGTAGATCTTTTCCCTGTAGATGTCTCCTTGCTAGAACTTAATTACAGGTTTGTTTTTTGTCATTTGGAGATGCTCCTTTGCCTTTTCATTTCAGGTTTGAATAATTGAATCAGTGAGACTTTCAGCATCTTCAGCTGGGATCACTTGCTTTTCATTCTGGTGAAATAAAAAACAGGGACAGTCTTTAAATATATGATGTCTGTGATGAACATGGTTCAAGTTTATCCACGTTAAAAAAAAAGAGGACAGAATAAGAAAAGAATAATCAGATCAATGGGAATAATAAAATGATATTAAGATGAGAAGACTAATAGAAAAATATATATGAAATTTATTTTAAAGCAAAAATGAAATAAGGATAATCACAACAGCAAAAACAATGAAAGGAGAAACACAGACATTAGTATATCATTTTTTGTAATACTACATAATTAACCTGTGTAAACTAAATGTACCTTTCATACCAGTTACACTTGCACACTTACTTAGGAAATATTATTAGAAGGCATGGAATTAGCTTCCATTGTTATGCTGATGATACCCAACTATACATCTCATCTAAACCAGGCGATACAGCTCAATTAGCTCGGATAACTGAGTGTGTTAAAGAAATAAGAGATTGGATGACCCATAACTTTCTACTATTAAATTCTGATAAGACGGAGATTTTGCTCATCGGCCCAAAAACCAGTACACAGAAGCTCCAGCATCTCAACCTGCATTTAGACGGATGTTCTGTAACCACTAGTTCAACAGTAAAAGACCTGGGAGTTATTTTAGAGCAACTTATCTTTTAAAAATCACATCAACCAAGTTACAAAAACAGCCTTCTTTCACCTTAGAAATATTTCTAAGTTAAGAAACATGTTATCTATATCCGATGCAGAGAAGCTCGTCCATGCGTTCATGACCTCCAGAATAGACTACTGTAATGCATTACTAGGTGGATGTCCTGCATCATTAATAAACAAGCTTCAGTTAGTTCAGAATGCGGCAGCAAGAGTTCTTACAAGGTCAAGAAAATATGATCACATAACCCCAATCTTATCGTCCCTACACTGGCTTCCTGTTAAGTTTCGAATAGACTACAAACTACTGCTTCTTACTTATAAAGCACTAAATGGTTTATCTCCATGTATCTCTCCAGTCTTTTAACACGCTACAATCCGTCACGCTCCCTGAGATCTCAAAACTCTGGACTTCTAGTAGTTCCTAGAATAGCAAAGTCCACTAAAGGTGGTAGATCATTCTCACATTTAGCTCCCAAACTTTGGAATAGACTTCCTGACAGTGTTCGGGGTTCAGACACACTCTCCCAGTTTAAGTGCAGATTAAAAACGTATCTTTTTAGCAAAGCCTACACATAACACACATCACATCATAACCTTGTGCTCCAGAACATCTGATCACATGCACATGATCAACTTGTGCTGTTAATATCATGAACAGCAGCTACGCTAATTCCTCTCCACTGCTTCTCTTTCTCTCCCCATCCCGAGGCATCCTGAGGTTGGCCAGCTCCAGTCACGTCCCACCTCGTGAAGATTATGGACTTTAAAGAAGTAGATGCCGAACTCGCAAACATCTCGAACCATCTAGAGACGTACCAGTGCCAATTGGATCCCACTACATGTGTGGAGTTTTGACATTGGACCTCCTGGAGTGTTTAAAGGCTCTGGCATGGAGAAGCTGATGCTGGATCTATGATGATCACAAATGTTGAGCTCAGTAGCTCCTACTTTTATACCAAAGACTGTAGAAAGAACATTTACTTATAATCTTATACTCCAGTGCTCATGTTAGTTCTCACTCTCCAGTGTTCTGTATTGTTGAAAGATTTATGATCAAACTCTGATGTCACCCAAATGAGGATGGGTTCCCCTTTTGAGTCTGGTTCCTCTCAAGGTTTCTTCCTCATAACATCTAAGGGAGTTTTTCCTTGCCACAGTCGCCACGGCTGCTCATCAGGGATAAACACACACCATTCACCTTCACTGTTGATTTCTGTAAAGCTGCTTTGAGACAATGTCTGTTGTGAAAAGCGCTATAGAAATAAACTTGACTTGACTTGACTTGACTTGACTTGACTTGACTTACACTATACAGATTTGGGGTTGTACATTTGTAAACGCTCCCTTGTACCTTTTTCAGAATTTTGGTTTCTGAAAACGTTACTTGCTACTTCTTTGTGTTTGCGGCTGTCATTCGAAGCTTCCGCAACGCTTTGTTTCAGACTTGTGATTATTTGTATTTGCTCCTGTGCCTCTTCGTTTCAGATTTGAGGTTGTAATTTGTAGACACTTTCTCACTTCTTTGTGCTTTCTCGCAATTTTTTTTTTTCCAGATTTCTGAAAGTTACTACCAGTTATACTTACGCAATACAGATTTAGGGTTGTACATTTGTAGATGCTCCCTGGTGGGTTATTTATTTTTCAGATCTCTGGTTCTAACTTGTTGAGGTTTTGTGCTACCTTCATATTTGTAGTTGTCATTTGAAGTTTCCTCAACACATTGTTTTAGGTTTGAAGTTGTTATTGTTCTTATAGACAAATCTGATGCTAGATGAAGTTTCTTCATTTCAAGTTTGAGGTTATAATTTGTAGACACTTCGTTTCAGGGATGAGGTTGTAACATATAGATGCACCCTCCCTTCTTCGTTTCAGGTTTAATCTGTAAACTAAAATGTTTCAGATGTGAGGTTATAATTTGTGCATGTTTCCTCTGCTCTTCATTTTAGATATAATTTTGTAACAAACATTCCCTCCCTTCTTCGTTTCAAGTTTGAGGTTGTAATTTGTAGACGATCTCTCCTCTTTTCATTTCAGGTTTGGGTTGTAATTTGCAGACCCCCCCTCGCCTATTCGTTTCAAATTTTGGGTTGTAATTTGTAGATCCTCCCCTGCCTCTTCTTTCAGGTATGAAATTGTACCTTATAAATGCTCCCTGTCCTCTTCTTTTCAGATTTGAGGTTGTAATTTGCAGACTCTCCCTCCCCTCTTCATTTCAGATTTAAGTTATTAATATGTAGACGCTTTCTCACCTCTTCAGTTTAGATTTAAGGATGGAACTTATAAACACTATCTCCCTTCTTTGTTTCAGTTTTGAGGTTGTAGTTTGTAGATGCTCTCGTCCCCCTGCTCTCATATTTAAGGATGTAATATGAAGATGCACTCTCACCAAATTTCAGATTGTAACATATATATACCCCCCCCCCGCCTTTTGATTTAAGTTTATAAATTGTAGGCACTAATGTTTCAGATTTGAGGTTGTAATTTGCAGACAGTCGCTCCACCTCTCCCTTTAAGGTTTGCGGTTGCAACATATAGATGCGCTGCCCAGTTTTTGTTTCAGGTTTATAATTTGTAGACGCTCCCTTGCCTCTTCGTTTCAGGTTTGGGGTTGTAACTTGTAGACACTCCCTCACCTCTTGTTTTCAGACTGTAATTTAGACACTTCCTCCTCTTTTAGATTCAGGGTTGTATTTTGTAGACATAACTGTTTTTTTTTTATTGAGTTTCTAATTGGTAGACGTTCCCTCCCTTCTTTAATTTTGTTTATTTTTTTACTTTTTAAGTTATAATTTTTAGACGCTCCTTCGCTTCACGATTGAGTTTGGAATTTGTAGACGATCGCGCGACCTCTTCGTTTTAGGGTTTCAGTGCCCAAAGTACAGATGGCACAGTTCAGAGTACACAGTACAGTACGTGTTTCAGGTTTGTAATTTGTAGAAGTTTCCTTGCCTTTTCGTTTCAGGATTAGTGTTAAAATTTATAGACACTCTCTCTTCTCTTCGTTTCAGGTTTGGGGTTGTAATTTGTAGACGCTCCCTCACCTCTTGTTTTCAGACTGTAATTTGTAGACGCTCCCTTGCCCCTGCGCAGGCCAATCAGCGCTGAGAGAGTGTGTGGTTTCCGGGATGTTTTGGTGATGTGGCTCTGCTCACAAACCCCAAACACGACACGTTTATCATAGAGTCCGCTAACAGCAGCGTTTACTCACCTGAGGAGGATCCACAGCAGGTGGGTTTAATGGCACGGTGAGTGTGTGATGATGATGATGATGGTGGTGGTGATCAGAGACTCTGTGCACTAATCCACACGTCCCTGGTGCACAGAACCGGTTAAACATTCCTCAGCAGCTCGTCTCATCACTTCACGCTTCCCTTCAGCTTTCAGGTGTTTTTCAGGAGCCGCGCGAGCTCGCAGTGTTGCTTCATTAATCTCGTTCTGCTTGTTGTATGTGTGTGAGGGGGGGAGAGAGAAAACAGCACGGCGCATGCGCAGGCGGCTCCTATTTCGCACTATGTCTTTCTGCACTTCTTGAGCATCTGATTTCATGACGCACCGCTTCCGGGTTTAACTCATGAATATTGATTAGGCAGCAGCAACTCGGCAACGTGATTGGTGGATGCGGTAGAGGCTTTAAATCCGGTTTACCTGTGTGTGTGTGTGTGTGTGTGTGTGTGTGTAAGTAAGTAAGTAAGTAAGTAAATGTGTGTATACACTCATTAGCAGTGTACAGGTTCAACCTGAAGCCCACCTGCTTTGCTGCTCAAAACTATTGGCACCTGACCCTCTCTCTCTTTGCAACTCACTTTTTTCCCCCGAATATTAACACGTTTCTAGAAATCGGAGAAATTGTTATTCTTTGAAATATATTATAATTGTTTTTTCCTGCTGGCAGGGCGGCCATGTTTAGCCGGCTGACCCAAGGCGTGACCTCCGTCCTTCAGGAGTTATCTGGAGAGGAGCAACATGGTGATGAAGCTGATCCTCAGGTACATGTTCTCCACCTGTACAGCGTTTAGGACGTGGAGAGACCTTTTTATTACAACACACACACACACACACACAGGAAATAATTTTTCCAAACACAAACAAGTTCCTGTATTTATTCTTCATTTCTTGTGTTCTGATAAACTCAAGGTCATGTAGGGACAAATATTTCTCACATGACTGGAGAGAGAGAGAGAGAGACGCTCCATACAGATACAAGGAAGGACAAAATTGATTGAGAATAATGGTGGAGAAAACATTTAAACACCAACATTCACCATCACACACACACCAACATTCACCATCACACACACCAACATTCACCATCACACACACACCGACATTCACCATCACACACACACCGACATTCACCATCACACACACACCGACATTCACCATCACACACACCGACATTCACCATCACACACACACCCACATTCACCATCACACACACACCGACATTCACCATCACACACACACCGACATTCACCATCACACACACACCGACATTCACCATCACACACACACCGACATTCCCCATCACACACACACCGACATTCACCATCACACACACACCGACATTCACCATCACACACACCGACATTCACCATCACACACACACCGACATTCACCACCGCACACACCATCATTTTCTATTCTATCACAGAGATGTTTAAGATCGTTCACAGTTCTGTATTTCTGGCATGTGCAGGATGGCTTGGTTCCCCGGTTGTTGTCAGGCCCTGACGTCTCCTCAGATGTCTCAGGTGCTTCAGATGAGATCCTGGAGCGACTGGCTCAGACAGAACAGCTGGTGGTTCAGCTTAAAGATCTCATCAGAGAGAAGGACGGTCAGCTGGCCAGATCAGAGAAACTGCTCAAGGTGAGAAATAACCATGTGTATCGGGAACATCTGGAATGTTCTGAAAAGTCTAATGTCAGAATATCCTTTGATCTGAGGTCCTTTGTTTTGATGTAACCGTGCGTGTGTGTGTGTGTGTGTGTGTGTGTGTTTATAGGAGGAGAAAGAGCAGGGTGAGGCAAAGTTCACCAAACTGAAACTGCAGGCGAAAGCTAAAATGGCTGCTCTAAATAAACAAATCATTGAACTGAAGGGAGAAGAGGGACTTAACACCAGTCAGGTAATGATGTGTGTGTGTGTGTGTGTGTGTGTGTGTGTGTGTGTGTGTGTGTG
>JAAIIK010000252.1:135210-150432 GCA_014706435.1 Silurus glanis
TGTGTGTGTGTGTGTGTGTGTGTGTGTGTGTGTGTGTGTGTGTGTGATGGTGAATGTTGGTGAGTGTGATGGTGAATGTTGGTGAGTGTGATGGTGAATGGTGTGTGTTTGTGTTTAGAATACAGAGAGCTCTTTCACGATGCCTGCTGGTTCCGAGGAGGAACTCCGGAAGTTAAAAGAGAAATTAAGTGAGGAGGAATCGTCCAATCAGAGCCTGCGAGAGCAACTAAGACTCGCCGAGCAGCGAATTAAAGAGAAGGAGGAGGAGCATGCAGAACAGGTGCGTCCTTTACCCAGATACATTCACATTATTATTTCTCTCCGGTACATGAGTCTCTGCAGGATGAGCTTCTCACTGGTCTGAGGAGCGTTCATGCACTTCCAGTCTGAATCAGAGTGAACTTTAGCATTCTCTTTTGTTTACTTTTCCTTTAAACGAATCAGGCTGCATTTCTTCAGCACTGCGGCTTGGTCACGTCCCGAAAGATCAACCAAAAAACACAAGGAAAAGGCTGGAATACACTGCATGTTTGTTTAACGTTCTCGTTAAACTCGTTTTCTGAATCAATCTCCAATCTTCCCAGAAGAGTGGCGCTTATTATACCAGAGAATGAAGATTAAATGTGGAATGAGATGTTCAAAAAGATGCCAAACACATACCAAAATTATGTTTAGGTGTCCACAAACTTTTGACCATATAGTGCATCTTCTCAGAGCTAGTCTTCTTCTAAATATTTCTGCCTTGGTCTATAATTTTAGAGAAGAAATTTTTTTTTTCTGATCTTCTCACCCCAGGTGCGAGTTCTGCAGGCTGTAGTGAAGGACAAAGATGTTCGGTTTCAGGAGCAAATCCAAAAGCACGAGGAGGAGCTTCTTCAGATCAACACCCAGGCCTCGAACGATGCTGAGCTGCACCAGGTGATCTCTCATAGGCACTTGGTTCACCCTTAGAACTTTTGAGGAACCCAAGAACCTGCACAATTCACACTGATCCTTTTTTTTTTTAATCTGAAGGCTCTACGTGATTCCCAGAGGAGGATCGAGGAGCTGGAGGAGTCCTTGCGCTCTCGTTCGGAAGTCCTGGAAATGTTACAGCAGGAGCTGAACAGTGCAGATCAACAGAAACAGGTTCAAAATAAAGTTTCTTCTCAAGGTTCCTTGCAACCTCGCGACGTTCTCCTTATCATTCCGTTTCTCGTCTAGATTCTGACCGCACAGTTCAGACAGATGGAGCAGGAGTTGGCTGAGGTCCACAACCTCCGAGAACAGGAAAAAGAGCAGTCTTCTGCACATGCTGAGGAACAACTCCAGGCTTTGAGGAGCAATCTGGAGGCTCTGGAGAGGGAGAAAGAGCAGACCATGATGGTTCTGGAAGCAGAATTGTCTTTGAAGACATCTGAGCTGGAGCAAGTGAAAGCAAGTCTGGATGAACATTTAAGTAAAGAAAAGGAGGAAGATTCTACCGTGGGGGTGGAGCTACGCACGCTGCGAGCCGACCTCGAAGCTTCTGAGAAACAGAGACAGGAAGTGACGGAGAAGCTGGAGGTCGAGGTTGAACGTCGAGTGGATGAGCTGCACCACTTGCAGGAGAAGCTCGATGAGGTGGAACGGGAAAGAGAGGAGGCGATGCGGACTGAGAGAGAGGAGCTGGAGAGGCTGCAGATGGAGCTCGCCTCCCTCAGAGAGAGGCTGGACACAGAAAAAGAGGAGCAGGAAGCTGGGATACGAGCCAAGCAAGCGCTGGAGAAGCTCTGGAAAGGACTTCACTCTCTCAGCAGTGAAGTATCCGAGGTAGAGACAGACGTCCCGGGAGATCCTACTCAGGTTCTGCATGTTTTGGAAGCAAGATTCGACGACATGAGAGCAGAACATCAGGAGAGAGACCAGCGGATGACTCAAATCAGCGTTACCATAGAAACGCTACAAGGTAAAGAGGCAGAAGAACATCCTAGATGGAGAGTTGGATTAATTATTTAATGGGGGGGGGGTTCCTACCACTGAGATCAAAAACCAAATTTACCATCATGTTTACAGAACAGCTGGATAAAAGCACGGCAGATGCCGAGGAGGCAGCAGGCAGGATTCGGGAGCTCGAGCAGCAGCTGTCTGAGCGTCAGGTGAGGAGATATCAGAGTTATGAGGTAATGATGTATCTGAGACTCGGGTCAGAGTGTTGATGATAATCCTCTACTGGCCTTCATCCCTGAGCTCTTCCACACTCCACACGTCTTTAGAACATATCGAGTGGACAATCCTGAGTGAATCCGCGGTGAAGCATTTTAATGGTGTAAGATCTCACACGTAGCTGTGGATAATCATCTTATACCACTTTCAGGAGTTCTGACTGAATGCTTCAAAATAACGCTCCATTCTCCTGTTTTATATACGACTGATTACAGCTCCAATTCTGCTGCTCCGAGTCTCACACAGATACAGTCGAGCCAGAAGATTATTCACCATAGAAGTTCCACCACACGCTAAACTCCTCCATGGAGATCAGTGAGGTCATTAGGAAACGTGTACAATCGCCGTCTCACTCTGGATGGAATTGGGAACTGGATGTTACTATGGTTACCGGTGTATATAAACAACATTAATTTAGATTCAACTGACAATTCGAGACATCGGTGTGTTCAACACTCTGAACTCACACCTGAACCTCCAACCAATCACAAGCCACTATTCACACCTGAACTCCTTCTATCCAATCACAATCCACTATTCACACCTGAACTCCTTCCAGCCAATCACAATCCACTATTCACACACACACACACACACACACACACACACACACACACACACACACCAGGGTTAGTGTGAATAGTAGATTATGTTTATATATAACTCCGAATTCTGAAAATATAATTCTGGATGCACCCCCGCAGCCCCTATGGTACTTTAGTGAACTCATCTTGATGTCACTTTAATACAATAGTGTTTTAAAAATCGTATAAAAATTCCCGCGAATTTCAAGATAATCCACAACTTGGTGTTAGGATTCAAATAAGAATCTGCAAATTTTCTGAGCCGTGAATTATAAATATATATATAAATAAATATACCGCTGGTGATTAACACGCTCACACTGTGAGTTTCTAAAGTCGGTGTGTGTTCTAGGTTACTGAGGAGCCAGTGGGAGAGCAGGTGACTGAACTGCCTGTCAGGGATTTGGATAAAGCAGAAGGTGAGTGTGTTTGTCTTCACGAGTTGGAAGGCAACCAAGTAGACTTTCCCCCCTCGTGCTGCAGGTCTTTTATATACGCATCTCACACGTGCGATGCCTCACTCTCGCCAGTGGTGTTATTTTTAGTGTTTCAGTTCTTGTGTCAAACTGTCACAACAGTCATATATACTGTAAACTTTACAGTACGCTACTGTAAAGTGCTTTGTTTAGCTGAATTATAATGAAGTTTTTTAATAAATGATGGTACACTACCCCTTACTGATCACTATTCTTCCAGACTCCTGTGTACGCTAATCCATGTCTCCACTTTAAATTACAATGGGGTTATCAGAACACATCTCCATCGTAGGTCAGGGAACTACCTGTATTTATAAACACTGGGCCTCCCCTGGGCTTTTCCAGATTACCCATAATCCAATCATAAAGTGAATATGAATCATTGTAATCCTCCACTTCCTGTTCAGGTGAGGACGTGCGATTAAAAGCCCTGCTAGTTCTCCTCAGCTGATCCAGATTTGTAAAAACATTGTGTATTTGAATTCCAAACATTGATGCGATTACGTGTTATTTCTCTTCAGGATTATTTTTGATAAGATTTTAATGTGATTTTCTTAACCAAAGGTGCAGATGAACACAGTTCTGAGACGTTCTCAGCTCTGGAACAGCAGCTATTGGAGCAAGAGAAGGAACTTGTTGCCCTCAGGGAACGCTTGGCATTCAGCGAGTTGCAGAACCTGAAGATTTCACAGGATGAAACCTCAGACTCTCAGAACGATGCAAACGTTTCTGCCATGCCTGACAGTTCTGGAGCTCAACCTGGTGTTGAAGATGTTTCAGAGGAAGACACGACACTGATCGCGGTAGATTCTGAAACGTCTGCACTGTCTACGTCTGTCGTGTCGTCTGCCGACAACGAGAGCAGTCCTGAGAAGACCGGACCACAACCTGAGTCACCTGTAGAGTTAAAAGGAGCTTCCTCAGATGAGATGGTGACTAGCACAGACTCCGAAGTTGCCCATAGCAGCTGGACACTTCTGGAAGCTATTAATCCAGATGCAAGTCAAGAGTGGCCTCAACAAATTCAGGATCTAAATGCTCTTCAACTGTCCACCCAGTCCTGGGAAGAAACTAGTGAAGAGCAGGTCACATCGACATGCTCGATGGTAAAAGTAGAGTCATCCATGGTTATTCAGGAAACTGTACAGATTCAACAACACCAGCAGGAAGAAAACTCGCTGAATGCTGATTCCAGTCCTGATCAGGCTTTTCCACAGGAACTCCAGAAAACATACAGCGAACTCCTGGGTGAACTTCAACAAATGAAGGATTCAGCTGCTGAGTCCCAGGAGAAGGTACACCTTCTGGAAAAGGAACTGAAGTTACTTACTGTTGTTAAAGATGAAGCAGAAGCAACGGCGTTAAGATATGAAAAAGACTTGTTTGAAGTTCGAGATGAGATTTGTAGAAAAGCAGAGCAAAACACTGTAGAGAAAGAGAAACAGAAGGAAGTTTTTGAGGAGCAACTGGAGAGCTTGCAAAAGGAGGCTTTCTCCAAAGATCAGACGATCCAGTTGTTGCAGGCAGATCTTAAAGAGATTCAGGAGAAACTGGCTGAAGAAGGTGGTCAAGCCCGGATGCTGGGTGCACAGTTGGAAAATAGAGAACTTGTGTCCTCAGAACTGGAGGAGAAAGTCATCACAATGGAGGCAAGGATTCAGCAACTTTCTGAGGAGGCTGAGAAAGATAAAGCTGCTCTCCTTGGCAAGACCACAGAGCTTGAAAATTTGCATCAGTCTCTGTCACTGAAAGAGCAGGAGATGATGGAACTCAGTGAGAGCATGACTGCCAAACTGCTCCAAGCAGGTGAGGAAAAGTTTGCGATATCTAGTGAGGTCAAAATGCTAAAGGAGCAGATGATGGAACTTGAAAAAACCTGGGATGACCAGCAGAAAGTGAAGGCAGATAAGACAGCTGATGAAAGTGAGGACTTGGTAGTTTTGCGAAAGGAGAATCAGAACCTGGTTGCTCAAATAGCCACCATGAAGACAGATGGGGAACAGGTGAAGCGAAAGTTGCAGGCGGCCTTGGTGAAACGTAAAGAGTTGATGAAAAAGATTGCTAAGTTTGAGAAGGAAGCAGGCAGTTTAAAAGAAAAAGTACACCAAGAGGGAGATGTTAGCTTTGAGGATGGAGAAAAAGAACAGGAACTACAGCATCTTGAAGCACAATTAGAAGAAACGAGACAGTCCTTGACTTCCAAAGAAGAAGCCTTGAGTTTGCTGGAACAGAAAATTCTGAGCCAAGATCAAGCACTGGCTGAGGCGCATGTAGAAATCCAACGCCTTGTAGAAGAGGCTAAAGCACTCGCTGAACATGAACAAATCATAAGGCAAGTTCAAGAAGAAAACACCAAACTCCAGTCACAGGTCACCAACATGGTATCTGAGCTTGATTTGTTGCAGAAAAAGCTCCACGAGGCCACGGACTCTCGCAAAGACACTCTGCGCAAGGCGAAGGAAAAAGATCGGCATCATCGTGAACAGCTCAGGCAGCAGAAAGAAGAGTACAGTGTTCTCCTAGAACGGTCTGAAGCTAAGGAGGATGAGACCGCCGAGCTACTAAAACGTGTACAAGAACTAGAACATCTTGTGGAGTCAAGGGAACCAGGAGATCAGGAAAAGCTTGTGAATGTAACAAAAGTGTCTGAGACTCCAACTGAGAACGTGGAGAACATAGGATCAGGAGATTGGGTTCAAGAGGACTGGGTGGACTTCACCACATCTGGTCCTGAAATCAGTCAAAAAGGATCAGCTGCCGAGCAGGAACCACAAACCACATCAGGAAATCATGAGAGGGAGGAAAATTCTCTCCAAGACCTAGTGAAGTCTGAACAAGCGGCCCGTATGGATCTGGAGAACCAGCTGCGAGAAAGCCAGGCAGCTCTGTCACTCAAGGAGACCGAGTTGCTTGAGCTCAGCAAAGAGCTGGAGACATTGAGGGCTAAAGAGAAACAGATTGATGCTCTTTCAGAAGAACTGGACGATTTGAGGACAAAGTGTGAGCAAGCGGAGGCCCATGCAGAGATGTTAAAGGCTGAAGTGGAGGAGGCTGCTTCTGTGGTCAGGAAAAACATGTCCGACGCAGAATCTCCCGTTGTAGCTCTTCAGGCAGAGGTAGATGAGTTTAAGCAGTTCCTTAAAAACAAAAATGATGAGATCATTGACCTAAGCCAGCAGCTGAGTGAGCAGAGTTTCCTTCTGCAGAAGATGCAGGAGACTGTTCTGGAAAAAGATCAGCTTATTGCATCTTTGCAAAATGGACTGAAAGCTGAGCAGGAGAGGAGTCAAAAACTAGAAGCAGAAATCCCACTGAAGCAGGAGGAAGAAAAAGATAACAATGCCAAGTTTCAGCAGCTACAGCGCAAATTTCAGGCTGCTCTGGTGTCACGGAAGGAAGTTCTCAAAGAAAACCAAACTTTAAAAGAAGAGCTAAACAGCGCCGAGAAGTCGAGATCAGAGCTGCTAGCAAAGATTTCAGCTGTCGAGGCAAATCTGAGCAATCTAAGCATGGAGAAAAACAAACTAATTGAAGAAGTGGATAGGACTTTGCTGGAGAACCAGAGTCTTGGTGCCACTTGTGAAAGCCTTAAGCTAGCAATGGATGGTCTTCTGAACGAAAAAGAAATGTACAAGCGCCAAGCTGATAGCGCCACAGAAGAAGCCGAACAGGCATCTAGGCGGTGGGAAGAAAAGGTGCAAGGCATGAAGGAGGAGTACGAAACCTTACTGAAGTCATACGAGAACATAAGCGATGAAGCTGAACGGGTTAGAAGAGTGCTGGAAGCTGCAAGGCAGGAGAGACAAGAATCGGCGGCTAAAGCACGAGCTCACGAGGCAGCCAGACTTGAGGCTGAGAAGGTAGCGAACGAAGCTCAGAAGGAAATCGATGTTGTGAAAGAGAAAATGCGAAAGTTCGCCAAGACAAAACATCAGAAAATTATGGAACTAGAAGAGGAGAATGAGAAACTTAGAGAACAAATAGAGAAGAAAGGAACCAAAGAACATGACCCAAGTTTGGAGCAGGAACTTGAGGAAGTGAAGAATGAGTTGGAATCTTTGAAAGCTAAATTTGATTCATTAGAAGCTGAACGACATTCTTTGGAGAAGGAAACTGAAAATCTGAAACAACAGCTGGATCAAGAAATGGATAAAAAGAATAGCAGACTTTTGGATGTTGGTTCTTCAGAAAACGTTGAGGAACATGTGGTGGTGCAGCATTTGCGTGCGGTTTTACCTGAAAACCAGGAAGGTGGTAGCTTTTCCAGAGGGTCTAATTTGTTGACGCAACCAGATAACTCTGGGGGAACTAAATCTGAACAAGAGGCTTCTGAAGTAATAGCTAAAAGGGATGAAAGCCAACATGTAGAAACCGTTGAGCAGCGGAAGGAAATGGAGGCGGCTCTTGAGATAACAGAGGGCAAGCTGAAAGAACTACAAGCAGCTCTTGAAGATGAGAAAAGAACCAGACTTGAACAAGAATCATTGCTTAATGAAGAGCTATCTTCTCTAAGGAAACATCTCCAGGAGTCTCGAGAACGAGAGAAAAAGTTGATGGAGGAGGGCTCAAAAAGTGAATCCCAGCTACAGGTGACTCACAAAGGACTTGAAGATACGATGGGAACCAGAATAGAGCAGGAATCTTTGCTTAATGCAGAGGTGTGTTCTCTTAAGCAGAATCTTCTGGAGTCTGCAGAAAGAGAGCAGAGTCTAAAGGAAGAGTGCACAAAGAAGGAAAATCAGCTTCAGGAACTTCGCAGAAGTCTCGAGGTTGAGAAGGATGACCTGGAAGAGCGACTGATGAACCAGCTAGCGCAGGTCAACGGCAGTATTGCAGGTTACCAACAGGAGGCAGCCGACAGCCGAGATTGCCTTGCAGAACTCCAGCGAGAACTGGAGAAAGTGCAGAGGGAACAAGCTGAGTTAGAGGCCATGTTGGCAGGAGAAAGGGATCGAGCAGCCAGGCTTGAGGAAGATAAAAGACAGGCCCAGAGAGAAAGAGCTGAAGCAGAAGCAGAAGCGGGTCTACAAAGAGAACTTGAGCAGAAACTAAAATCAGCGAAGAGGGTGAAGGAAGCTAGCCAGAGCCGAACACGTCAGCTTGAGGAGCTGCTGAGGGAGAAACAGCTGGAGGTCCGACAGATGCAAAAAGACTGCATCCAGTACCAAGAACGTATCAGTGTACTCGATCGGGAAGCTAAGACTCTTCTGTTGGGTAGAGATGAGGTGTCTAACGAGCTCGATGCAGCTCGGCAGGAGATGGCAAAACTAGAAGAAGAGAGACGCAGACTTGAAACAGAGTTGGCAACGTATAAAGGGAAGCTGGATATGGCTCAGAGTGAGGTGAGCCAGGCACTTGCTGAGAAGGTAGCCTCCGAGCAACTACTTCATCAACGGGAGGCTGAGTTGAAGTCCGAAGCTGAGCGAACGCTGGATGAGGTGAGATATCGCTTGGGAGCAGAGCTAAAACAGATGGAGCTTCGGTTGGAGCAGGCCTACCGAGACAGAGAACGAGAAGGAGAGGCAACACTGGTGGCTAAGAATATTGCAGATGCTGCAGAGAAATATGCCCGGGAGACTCAAGCACGTCTGGACGAATCGCTAGCACGACTGGCCGCCTTCTCGCGCTCCATGTCTTCACTGCAGGACGACCGCGACCGCGTTCTGGATGAAGCTAAGCAGTGGGAGAACCGGTTCAATAGCGCCCTCCAGGGAAAAGAGGCTGAACTGCGGGAAGCCGAAAACAGAGCTAAGGATGTGTCTGAGCAACTTCAGAAGGAGACGGCACAGAAAGAGCAGATGCACAGCTTACTGGAGAGGTTTGTTTTTTGATTAGATCATTTTCTTTCATAAGTACTAACGATCTCTTATTATTATTCGTGGCAAACTATTAATCATGATCTTGTGTTTGTTTTCAGGTTGCAGAAAGCAGAAGAGCAGTGGCAGCTACAGTTATCCGAAGCGGAGAAAAAGCACAACCAAAGTCTGACCATTCTGGAAAAAGAAAGAGATGAGTTACTTCAGAAACTGTCTCAAACCGAAAGCTCTTTGTCCCAGACACAGTCTCAGCTCACTTCCCTGGAAGCTGAGGCAGAAGGTCTCCGCCATCGAGCTAAAGCCCTAGAAGAAGCGGTCGACAAGCTTCAGAGCGACGCCAATCAAGTCAGAGCTGAACTTAAGGAGCGTGAATCAGAAGAACGAAGGTTGTGCTTGAACCTGGAGCAACTAGAGACAGACCTGCGTTCCTCTAAAACCCTTACAGACACTCTTCAGGCAGAGTTGGCTGAGAAGCAGAAAAGGGAAGTGGAGCTCCTCGGAGAGAAGGAACACGCCGTCACTCAGGTATTCGCTGTTTTATAAGTGTATCAGTCCAAAAAAACTCTGTGCCATATTGTTCTTCATATTATGATTCTGTTCTGCCCCCTGTAGGCTGTAGAGGAGGCCAGGAAGGAAGCCGAGAGCAGGGTGGAAGGAGCAGAGAGTCAGCTGGAGGAGAGAAGAGCAGTCGTGCGAGATCTTGAGGAGAGGCTTCGTAAGACTGAGGAGGATGCGAGTCAAAGCAAAGCTCGCCTGGGCTCTTTTACGAAGGCTATGGGATCCCTACAAGATGATCGGGACAGGGTACTAAACCAATACAAGCAGTTAGAGGAGCGACACCTCCAGGTACGGTTTTGTTTATTTTAATTTCAGTGCTTTTCAGAGTCTGTATTGGAGTCTGACTGATTCTTCCATTTTCAGGTCATGATGGAAAAGGACGGTCTCATTCAAGAAGCTGCTACAGAAAACAACGGCTTGAAGGAGGAGCTCCGTGCCCTTCTGGCCCAACGCGACGACCTCAATGCGGAAAACGCCAAGCTACACGCCCAACTCCATGGCTACCGAGATGAGCTAAAGCAGGTTCTGTCTCTGAAGGACTCTCAGCATAAGAAGCTGCTTTCGGTTCAGCTTGAACGTATCAGTGCCTTAGAAAAAGAGAGAGAAGGTTTCCAGGCTAGGATGGAGGTCCTGGAAAAAGAAGCTTTGGTAAAAAAAGGACCTGCAGTGGAACGCGAGCTTTTGAGCCAGTCTGGAAAAGTTGAAGCAGTGCTCCATGATGCACCTGGTGCAGAAGTAGAGAAACTAAGGGAGCAGCTTCAGGCAGCCGGGAAGAAGATCAGCTCCCTGGAGGAAATGCTGGTTTCTGAAAGGGAGGCATATGCAGCCCACAGTAAGGAGTTGAAAGAACTGCGCTGGGAGGGCGGCATTCTTCGTACGGAGACCGAGACGGCTGAGGAGAGGGTGGCCGAGTTGGCCAGAGACTTGATGGAAATGGAGCAGAGGTTGCTAACCGAGAAAGAAGTAGCAGCTCAGCTACGAGCTCAGAACCAGGCCTTTGGCCAAGCCATGGCTTCTTTGCAGGATTCACGCGACGAGGCCATCAATGAAGTGAAGGAACTGCGCCTTCGCATGGAACAGGGTCACCAGTCGGGAAGCTCCTCTGCGCCACCTAGCAGCACGACTGGGGAAGTGTGGAGTCTGAAGAATGCCCTCTCTGCACTCCAGAATGACCGTGATAGAATGGTATCTAAGTTTTAATGCCAACTTTAGATTGTAGGCAGTATTTTTTTTGTCTTGACCTGATTGACGTATGTCCCATTGGAGAGGGAGTTCTGACTTAACCTGGTTTTGAAAACAGCATTCTTGTTGTAAACCAGGGGTCCCCAAACTGCCACATGGGCCACATAATTTTTCCTTTTCATAATGAGGATCTGTAAAGTTATTATTATTAGTATTATTGTGGAGATTTGATAGAGTTTTAATGTATATGTTTTGCCACCTAATGCCAGATTAGTTGACTATTTTGTTCTGCACCTTACAGATACATGAGCGATACATTTCAGCAGATATATCGCCTATTAAAAGAGCATTATTACTATCATAATTAAATTTTTCATATCTATTGCTATTGAAATCAAAACATTTACTCAATTATACATAATTCTACCTAACATTTAATATAAATAATAAATATTGCGCTCTTCGTGCAGTCTCGTGTAAGAAACAGCACGTGGTGTCAGTGATTCGCCACTAGAGGGTGCACTCGTAATGACAGCAGACCGGAAGCCGGAAAAACTATCTGTATTGACTTTTGCCAATAGTTCCAGCGATCAATATGGGTACCTCTTTATTATCCTTTATTAAATGTTATTTTAGTTTGAAACCCAACCTTTATTACTAAATACAGATATGATATGAGTAAAACATAGATTTAACATTTTCTAAATATGAGTCTGGCATTGTTCAGAGGGCCGTTCCAAATGTAGGGGCTGTAGTTTGGGGACACACGCAGTCACATCATTCAGTTCCCACCCTGAGTTGATCTCTTTCTGTAACAGCTGGAACAGCTGCAGATGCAACACGACGAACTGGACCGACTCGGATCCGGAGAGCTCGCGAGCCTCACAGAGATCCTGGAGCAGGAAAGGAAGAAGATGTTAGAGATGGAGAAAAGGACGACTGTTCTCCTACAAGAGAGGGATACACAGCGGGAGAGAGACAGGCAGGATTTGGAGATGCTCAAGTAAGAGGAAGTTCTAGTGATATCTTTATAGCACTCGCATTTAAACAATCAGTAGCTTGGGGTTGTTTATTTTTAGTAGTTATAGTTGCCAGGGGTAACAACCTAAGAATGTATGGTTTAATGTTTGCACACCACACACCAGGCTGATGGAAGGCACCTTGTGTAAGCTATTCGTTTTCTGAAACCCACCACTGCTCCCTGTATCGCCCCCTGCAGGCTGGAGCGTAGCGACTTGCAGGCTCAAGCAGAGACTCTGAGGAAGCAAACTCTAGCAACGCTTTCTGAGCGTGACCAGCAGATACGCCATCTCAGTGCCATGCTGGAAGAGGCACGATTATCAGAACCAAAACTACTGCAGGAACACCAAACACACAGACAGGTGAGGGGAACTGGCTTTCTGCTTATTATAATACTGTATAAATCCTATCATTATTTGTATATTAGCCTTAATTAGCTTTTACCTGTTTCAATTAGATTAATAGTAATTCTTGACTATAATTGAGTATTGACTATATATTACCTGACATATTTCTAGGGCAGAATGGCAGAAGACAGCGCCCCCGGAGGTCCCCTTGGGCATAGGGAGGACTATAAGGCAGAGTGTGTCCTTCTCCAGAACAGGTATCACTTTTAAGTCAGTTATAGTTACATTAAATGCTTTATGAAGTCACTCAAGTTCCTGTTCTCACTTACTTTATAGCAGCTATAAATGCTCGTTCCTAATCAAGCGAACGCTTTATTTCTCTTTCAAGAAATTATTTAAACAAAACATACAACTTGTTACTGATAAACAGAGTAGTAGTCCTAACTCCTCACTATGTTTACCAATAACGTGTGTGTGTGTATGTGTGTGTGTGTGTGTGTGTGTGTGTGTGTGTGTGTGTCAGGTTGGATGAGGAGATGGAGTTGAGACTCAGAGTTCAGGAGCAACTCTCGGCAGCACAGGATCATCTCAAACGGTGCGACCTCAATCTCAGAGTGACATCACTTCCTGTCTGCCATCTGGAAGTGCCACTTTATTCTGCTGAGACACAACCCCCCTTAAAATACAGACTGATGGACAGAGAGAAGAGTGAGAGAGACAGACAGAGAGAGAGATGAAAGATATAAAAGAGACAGATAGACAGAGATAAAATATGTGAGAGTGACAGACAAACAGATGAGAGTGATGTACAGACAAACAGACAGTTGAGTGATGCAGACAGATGTGAGACACAGATAAAAGAGATGTGAGAGACAGACAGGTGAAATAGACAGACAGACACAGATAAGTGATGAACAGACAGACAGATAGACGAGACAGACTCAGACTTTATTCCACAAATTCATAAGATATACTTACTTTTCGCAGAAAGTTCTAACTCTCAGCAATTCATAATGTATCCCCTTTATTAAGTAAGTGTTTGTGTCTGTGCGCAGATACACACAGGATCAGTGGCTCTCTGGACCGCACTCTGAGACGGCTGTGCTGATTGAGCCACCAGAGGGCGCTGTGACTCGGGTAAGTAATAAACCTCTCGTGATTAAGGGACGTGTGAACAGGAAATCACTGGTTCCTCATGATGATGATGATGAAGTTGTGTTTGTGTTTCAGAGACGGAGTGGAGGTCCCAGTTTGGGCCGATCGCTCCGAGGAGCCTTCTGTTCCCGTCAGAGAACTCCACTGCTCGTGTCCCTGTACTTACTGACCATCCACGCCCTGCTGCTGCTCTGTCTGGGGGGATATCTGTGAGAGAGAGAGAGCGAGATCTCCATGAGCGATCAACAGTTACACGATACATACTGACCTACAAACAGGGCAAACTTTTTATTTCCCCCTTTTTTATAATAATATATATATTTTTAGCTAATTTGCCAAAGTCTTCCTCGTGGAGTTTCATCTAAGAGGCCAAAACCTCTCACTGCCAAATTCAACACTATCACAGGGGCTAGGAAAAAAACCTGTCATTATGTAGAATGTGTTCACACACGCCCACATTCCAGCCAACTACAAACTATTGATCTACAGAAAACAGGACTTTTACCAGCTGTGGGTTCTGGTCTTCAGACCTTCTACAGATGGTGAGATATAAAATATTTATCAGAAAACGCTGTTTATTTCGTATCTGATCTGAACTCTGCTTATACTTTGCATTATAATGAATGGAATTAAAGCGGCGCTCAGTGATTTTTAAGGCCCGTTTTAATACTCGTTTGTGATATTTTTAAATTTTGAAAAAATCTAATTAAAGCGGCAGCCCATCAGGACACTACGGTGTCTCTACCTGTCCATCATCAGGGTTAAAGTCTCCGCCCACTTGTAGACGTTTTCACGCGTTCTAGAAGTCCATCAGCTTTGACTTTTGGAAATGAAAGGTGCAGAATTTGATTTTAGCAAAAAAGGACACACTGATAAAAAAACATTGAAATTGAAGGACGACACGATTGGAGGCAGGTAGAGACGTCGCCGTGTCCTGATTAGTTGGTTTTTAATTTGATTGAGCTACAAATTCTTCACATCGTCCTCTCAGTTCTGACTTCTAATAAAATAGTGTTTAAAGGTGTTACGCTAACTTCTAGCTGTCGTAACAATTTTCCTGTCATGTGCGTCGCCATGGAAACGAGCGACTTTGGAATCTAAAGCACAGATCTCAATGTTCTTCCTGTAATCGCCGTGATGTAAAAAAAATCTAAATCCTAACGATCTTTCATTCCTTCGTATTTATGATGTTTTTAGCGTCTTTTCCCTCTCCATAGAAACGACTAGAAACACCTGTAGCTCCGTACAAACGCGACACATTCCACGATCAGGGGTTTAATCCGGGTTTTATACGTTATACATCAGATAAAAGTGCAGAATGTAAAAACACTAATCATAGTTTTTTTTTTTCGTTTGAAAGACTTTTCCTGTACTGGGTTTGGGGGCGTGGCCTGGAGGTTAACTCCTTGTTTACTGGGTGATTTTAAGCACAGCCCTGAGCAGGACTTCCTGTTTTACCTGTATACCTACCTGTAAATGATCCGTTATTTCCTCCTGTCTTTCTTTGTAGGGGTTATTTTTTTTGGAAATAAAGCTTATTTATAGAAGGGGAAGTCGAGTCTTTCTACAATCTTTTATGCCTTTGTATTATTTTGTATTTACTATGAACAAAAATGCAACAATGAAGTGCATGTACACTAAAAAAATCTACAATAATGATCCTTCATACACCTTTCATACAGACCCTTCATACAGAGCCTACACACAGACCCTACACACAGACCCTTCATACAGACCCTACATACAGACCCTTCATACAGACCCTACACACAGACCCTACATACAGACCCTACAGACAGACCCTTCATACAGACCCTACACACAGACCCTTCATACAGACCCTACACACAGACCCTTCATACAGACCCTACACACAGACCCTTCATACAGACCCTACACA
>JAAIIK010000256.1:0-22940 GCA_014706435.1 Silurus glanis
TTTTTTTTTTTTTTTCTCAACACATTGGCCAATTGGGGTCCCTTACCATGCTCAAAAACTCTTGAAATGTGGCACACACGTCAGAGTCGTGCGCCACTAGGCTCGGGCAAAGGCTGGAATACGGGCGTGGCAGGGGGGCTCTGTTTGTACTGTTATGTACGCACATGCACGAGAGTTGGTACGCATATAGAGCTCATCGACCCGAACAACTTTCACAATCAAACCTATTAGCTCCGCCCAACAGGAAGTCGGCCATTTTGGATGGTTTCAAAAATGCATGCGATGAACTTTTAAATACTCCTCCTAGGGAATTCATGCGATTGACATGAAACGTGGTGAACATGATGCCGAGACATTGCACTTGCTAAATTGCGAAGGGATTTTTGATATCTCGAACGGTGCTGCCATGGCGAGGCTACTAATTTATGGCGAATTCAGAGAACAGGAAGTGTCTAATATCTAAAGCAAAAAATTTCTTATTGGGATGACACGTGGTGTGTATGTTCGGCCAAGGATTCCGATCGCATCGATGTGCCTATTGTGAATCTCGGACATAGCGCCACCAACAGGCGCCAGGAAGTGTGTCAGTCACAAAAGGTGGATTTTTTGACGGTTGCATGTGGTGAACTTTTAAATACTCCTTCTAGGGGATTCATGCGATTGACACCAAAAGTGGTCAACATGATGCCGAGACATTGTAGATGATAAATTGCGAACGGATTTTTGATATCCCAAACACTGTTGCCATGGCATCGTGTCAAAATGTACTTTTATTTCAGGCATATTTAAGGCTTTTGGCGTGCTTAGATTAACTTGAAATTTGACACATAAAACACATTTATTGGCTGTTAAGTGTGGACAAAAAGGTCAGACAAAGGTGTGTCTCTTAAATGGCTCACTAGCGCCCCCGTTTGTCTAAAATGTGTGGTTTCTTTTACCTACAGTCCCCAAATGGGTCAGTAACAACATAAAATAGTCCACTGATATTTACCCACTTGATGCACTTGCCCACCGTGCATTGTTTTCTGGGAGGCACTGTATAGCGATACAAAAACGTGCGAGGGCCCGCCATCGCTGCTTGCAGCTATATTTCCCTGTTAATTTTGCTAAAGTGCTGAATAAAAATCTAGGATTATGCTGTCGAGCATTAAATTGTTAATGCTCGACAGGTCAGGACTGTTTTGGCGGCAAAATACGAAATAGATGTATTTTGTTTTAGTAGTAAAAATACTAAAAACAAAACACAAAATATATGCAAAAATGAATGAAAAACAAAAAAAACCAAACCTGAGCATGACCCATTTTTTCCATTTCTCACATCATTAATAGAACAGCATTTTACAGACCTGGGCTTATATGTGGAGAAGGAAAATGTGTGTAAACAGGATTCGTTTTTTTTTCTTCTTCATAAAAATGCTTTTTTGGTCAAACTTTTCAATCTCTTCACATTCTCCAGATGGCCTTTACACGGTAAAAAAAAAATCCAACTTGCAAATTGTTAACTCACTTTAAAATTATAAGTTAGGTCAATATATTTAAGCACAGTGTTGAGTTTACTCAAATATTTAACTGCATGTTTACTACTATTTTGTCCAATGAAAATAAACAATTACGTTGGGAAAACGTAATATTTTTTTATTTCTTCATTCAAGAATTTCACTTCCTGTCATTGCGAATGCACAGTCTGTCTCCGTATCATTTTGCACAGGGTTTCCCCTCATCAACTGCATTTTAGAAGGGGCTGGATGTCGAAAATAACCTAAATATATTACACAAATGCTTAACGTATAATGTAAAGTTGTGTTTTGGAAAGGCTATTTTAAGGAATGTAATGATATTTTCCAATGAGCTCAGACAGCTAACGTGCTTCATTTGAAGGTTATATTCAGAGCACTTTGTAAAATTTAAATAAAATGTATTAAAATACACAATTTCATTGTGTAAGTTATAGTTATTACAATAAACTGTATTTAAATGGATTGTGTGTTGTGGATTGAGTTAATAGAATCTCTAGTATTTAAGTCAAAGAAGCATACGAAAGCCATATGAAACACAGTCATACGCCTAATGCCAATTACAAATGCTAAATTGAGAATGAATCGTTCTTTTTGGATAAATCTTTAAGCTGATTTTTTTTTTTGCAATGTTGAATGTGTAAAGGACATTAGACAGTGGCTGCTTGATAACTTTCTACTGCTCAATTTAGATAAGACGGAAGTACTTTTACTAGGACCACATGCAGCTAGAAGCAAACTTTCCGATTAACTAGCATCTCTGGATGGTGTTTCTGTACAGCAGTCAAAGACCTTGGTGTTATTATTGATCCTAGTCTTTCCTTTAAGGCTCATGTGAATAATATTACCAGAATCGCCTTCTTTCACCTTAGAAATATTGCTAAAATTAGAAATATGATGTCGTTACAGGATGCAGACAAACTAGTTCATGCTTTTGTTACATCTAGATTAGACTACTGTAACGCTTTACTGTCTGGGTGTTCGAGTAAGTGCATAAATAAGCTTCAGTTAGTTCAGAATGCAGCAGCAAGAGTCCTCACTAGATCTAGAAAATATGAGCACATCACTCCTGTTTTAATCAGTCTACACTGGCTCCCAATCAAATCTCGCATTGATTATAAAATACTACTACTGACGTATAAAGCACTTAATGGTCTTGCACCGCAGTATCTGAGTGAACTTCTGTACCAGTATGATCCTCCATGCCTACTTAGATCAAAAGATGCAGGCTATTTGTTGGTACCGCAAATAATGAAGACTACAGCATTTGTATGCTGTCGTCCCCTCACTTTCACACGTTCACTCAGGTTTGTTGACGGTGGTGTGGTGGGTCGTCTCTTATCCCAGAGATCCCTCATGTTGATGTTACCTTCTGGTTCTCCCTTTTAGCTATGCTGCCATAGCGAGTCTTGCCGGAGTCCAAACTGCACAGTGACATTAACTTTCATACAACAATAAAGACACATAATAATCCATATCCTTCTCGTCCTGTTACCGCTCTTCTCTCCCTCTCTCTCTCTCTCTCTGTTGAGATAAACATGCTCCTGAGGTTCCAGTGACCACTGTTCCTGCCCCTCTCCCCTCTGTGGATCTTCCCACTTTGTCCAGGCCTGCCTCTGGATAGCTTTCTCTTCGATTGGAGGCCACTCTGTGCAGCTTGGGACGGTTTCTCATCAACACCTTTGGTGGTTGTAAGAACAGGAGCTTTGAGGATGGATTTGGACTGTAGTTAATGTCAACAGTCTGCTACATTGACTCAGGACTACAGTTCGCTTCTAATCATCATCCCTGTACCCCGCAACATCGTATATCTGCTATTAATGGACATTCAGTGCAACCCAGATGAGGATGAGTTCCCTCTTGAGTCTGGTTCCTCTCAAGGGTTCTTCCTTATGCTATCTCAGGGAGTTTTTCCTTGCCACAGTCGCCACCGGCTCATTCATCAGGGACCAACTTACACTTATAAAGAACATATTCACTTTTAATCACCACATTATCTGTGTAAAGCTGCTTCGAGACAATGTTCATTGTTAAAAGCACTATACAAATAAAAATTAATTGAGTTGAATTGGAAAAAAAGTAGGTTATAGGGTAACTTTAACCTTGTTAACAGTGTAGTTATTTCTGATCTTACACGTACAACATAACGTGCTTTAAATAACATCTGGTCTACAGAAAATATATCATGTTGAATTATCACAAATGTCTAGTATATCAGGAGCTAAGTTGTTTTTTTTAGCATAGCGCTTCTTAGAACCATTTAACTAGTTAAATGTAATTTGGCATTATTAATTTGCTTTGAATGTGATTCATTGTATATTCTCATTTAATAATATTTATGTTTTGTTTTAAACAATTAATGTCAATTTAGTTGGACTGTAACGCTGCACACGTCAAAGTGATTTTGTTTTTCTTTTCATAGGTTTGGAATGCAGTGAAAGCATTGCAGATTTGCCCACAGTAGCACAGTAGCCTCTTGAAACACTACAGCAGGGGTGGCCAACCAGTCAGAGACCGAGAGCCACATTTTTTACTGTGTTACCGCAAAGAGCCACACACAAACTCTTAGTTTAACCAAGTCCACAAACAAAAATATAATAATTTACAATAGCGTTTTTCTTTTACTATGCATGTTACTTAGTGGGACTTTTGGCATTCCTTGCCTTGAACAATCCCCTTCAAATCTGGCTCGTATTCCGTTGTTGCCACTCGAAGCAATTCTTTCACATGGGTGTCAGTCAGAACAGATCGATGCTTTGATTTCACGTGTTTCAGGGTAGAAAACACAGACTTTGTTTGTGGGGTTTTTTTTTATGTGCGTGTTCACTTCGCTTGAGTTCAATACGGTATTTTCGTCAAATGCGCATGTGCGTGAGATGAATATACCGCAAAGTTTCCCAGTAGGGGCAAGCTCATTTAAGTCTTAAAAATACCGTATTGAAAAAAACAGATCAAGGACCGTGACGTCGCCCGGTATGGCGCAGCCGGGGCCCCACCCTGGAGCCAGGCCCGGGGTTGGGGCTCGTATGCGAGCGCCTGGTGGCCGGGCCTTCCCCCATGGGGTCCGGCCGGGCTCAGCCCGAAGGAGCGACGTGGGGCCGCCTTCCAGTGGGCTCACCACCTGCAGGAGGGACCGTAAGGGGTCGGTGCTGAGAGGATCGGGCAGCAGTCGAAGGCGGGGGCCTCGACAACCCGATCCCTGGACACGGAAGCTAGCCCTAGGGACGTGGAATGTCACCTCGCTGGCGGGGAAGGAGCCTGAGATTGTGCGTGAGGTTGAGAGGTTCCGACTAGAGATAGTCGGGATCACCTCTACGCACGGCTTGGGCTCTGGAACCACACTCCTCGAGAGAGGATGGACTCTTCACCACTCTGGAGTTGCCCATGGTGAAAGGCGGCGGGCTGGTGTGGGTTTGCTTATAGCCCCCCAGCTCAGCCGCCATGTGTTGGAGTTTACCCCGGTGAATGAGAGGGTCGTTTCCCTGCGCCTACGGGTCGGGGATAGGTCTCTCACTGTCGTGTGTGCCTACGGGCCAAACGGCAGTGTAGAGTACCCGGCCTTCTTGGGGTCTCTGGGAGGGGTGCTGGACAGTGCTCCGACTGGGGACTCCGTCGTTCTACTGGGAGACTTCAATGCCCACGTGGGCAGCGACAGTGATACCTGGAGGGGCGTGATTGGGAGGAACGGCCCCCCTGATCTGAACCCGAGCGGTGTTCAGTTATTGGACTTCTGTGCTAGTTACAGTTTGTCCATAACGAACACCATGTTCAAGCATAAGGGTGTCCATCAGTGCACGTGGCACCAGGACACCCTAGGCCGTAGGTCGATGATCGACTTTGTGGTCGTTTCATCTGACCTGCGGCCGTATGTCTTGGACACTCGGGTAAAGAGAGGGGCGGAGCTGTCAACTGATCACCACCTGGTGGTGAGTTGGATCCGATGG
The DNA here is from genome assembly GCA_014706435.1 of Silurus glanis. Classification (NCBI taxonomy): domain Eukaryota; kingdom Metazoa; phylum Chordata; class Actinopteri; order Siluriformes; family Siluridae; genus Silurus; species Silurus glanis. Next base: position 5,459 of record JAAIIK010000256.1, read on the forward strand.
CGGGGGAGGAAGCTGGACAGACTCGGCAGACCCAAGCGTACTGTGAGGGTCTGCTGGGAACGTTTGGCCGAGTCTCCTGTCAGAGAGATCTTCAACTCCCACCTCCGGCGGAGCTTTGACCGGATCCCGAGGGAGGCCGGAGATATTGAGTCCGAGTGGACCATGTTCTCCACCTCCATTGTCGAAGCGGCCGCTCGGAGCTGTGGCCGTAAGGTCTCCGGTGCCTGTCGAGGCGGCAATCCCCGAACCCGGTGGTGGAAACCGGAAGTAAGGGATGCTGTCAAACTGAAGAAGGAGTCCTATCGGGCCTGGTTGGCTTGTGGGACTCCTGAGGCAGCTGACAGGTACCGGCAGGCCAAGCGAACTGCAGCCCGGGTGGTTGTGGAGGCAAAAACTCGGGCCTGGGAGGAGTTCGGTGAGGCCATGGAGAAGGACTATCGGCTGGCCTCGAAGAGATTCTGGCAAACAGTCCGGCGCCTCAGGAGAGGGAAGCAGTGCCCTACCAATGCTGTTTACAGTGGAGGTGGGGAGCTGTTGACCTCAACTGGGGATGTCGTTGGACGGTGGAAAGAATACTTCGAGGATCTCCTCAATCCCGCCGTCACGTCTTCCATTGAGGAAGCAGAGGCTGAGGGCTCAGAGGTGGACTCGTCCATCACCCAAGCTGAAGTCACCGAGGTAGTAAAGAAACTCCTCGGTGGCAAGGCACCGGGGGTGGATGAGATCCGCCCTGAGTACCTCAAGTCTCTGGATGTTGTGGGGCTGTCTTGGCTGACACGCCTCTGCAGCATCGCGTGGCGGTCGGGGACAGTGCCTCTGGAATGGCAGACCGGGGTGGTGGTCCCTCTTTTTAAGAAGGGGGACCGGAGGGTGTGTTCCAACTATAGGGGGATCACACTTCTCAGCCTACCTGGGAAAGTCTATGCCAGGGTACTGGAGAGGAGAATACGGCCGATAGTAGAACCTCAGATTCAGGAGGAACAGTGTGGTTTTCGTCCAGGCCGTGGAACACTGGACCAGCTCTATACCCTCTACAGGGTGCTGGAGGGTTCATGGGAGTTTGCCCAACCAGTCCACATGTGTTTTGTGGATTTGGAAAAGGCATTCGACTGTGTTCCTCGCGGCGGCCTGTGGAGGGTGCTCCCGGAGTATGGGGTCCGGGGCCCTTTACTAAGGGCTGTCCGGTCCCTGTACGACCGAAGCAGGAGCTTGGTTCGCATTGCCGGCAGTAAGTCAGACTTGTTCCCGGTGCATGTTGGACTCCGGCAGGGCTGCCCTTTGTCACCGGTTCTGTTCATAATTTTTATGGACAGAATTTCTGGGCGCAGCCAGGGGCCGGAGGGTGTCCGGTTTGGTGACAACACGATTTCGTCTCTGCTCTTTGCAGATGATGTTGTCGTGTTGGCTTCATCAGACCAGGACCTTCAGCACGCACTGGGACGGTTTGCAGCCGAGTGTGAAGCGGCTGGGATGAGAATCAGCACCTCCAAATCCGAGGCCATGGTCCTCAGTCAGAAAAGGGTGGCTTGCCCACTTCAGGTTGGTGGAGAGTTCCTGCCGCAAGTGGAGGAGTTTAAGTATCTTGGGGTTTTGTTCACGAGTGAGGGAAGGGTGGAACGGGAGATTGACAGACGGATCGGTGCATCTTCTGCAGTAATGCGGTCGATGTACCGGTCTGTCGTGGTAAAGAAAGAGCTGAGCCGCAAGGCGAAACTCTCGATTTACCGGTCAATCTACGTTCCTACTCTCACCTATGGTCATGAGCTCTGGGTCATGACCGAAAGGACAAGATCCCGGATACAGGCGGCCGAAATGAGCTTTCTCCGCAGGGTGGCTGGGCGATCCCTTAGAGATAGGGTGAGAAGCTCGGTCACTCGGGAGGAGCTCAGAGTAGAGCCGCTGCTCCTCCACATCGAGAGGGGTCAGCTGAGGTGGCTCGGGCATCTGTTCCGGATGCCTCCTGGACGCCTTCCTGGGAAGGTGTTCCGGGCGCGTCCCACTGGGAGGAGACCCCGGGGAAGACCTAGGACACGCTGGAGAGACTATGTCTCCCGGCTGGCCTGGGAACGCCTCGGTGTCCCCCCGGAAGAGCTGGAAGAAGTGTCTAGGGAGAGGGAAGTCTGGGCATCTCTGCTTAGACTGCTGCCCCCGCGACCCGGCCTCGGATAAGCGGGAGAAGATGATGATGATGATGATACCGTATTGAACTCAAGCGAAGCGAACACGCACATTAAAAAAAACACAAACACAAACTTCGATATGAACGTAAGAGCCGCATGAAACCAGCCAAAGAGCCACATGCGGCTCGCGAGCCTCGGGTTGGCCACCCCTGCACTACAGGCTTCGGCACTATCAAGGGCGATCCTGGCAGCATACTTGCTTGTATATTGACTGCATCTGCACTTTTAAAACTTTAGGTCTGTTAAAAACACATTTGACAAGATCACACAAACACACTGCAGTTACTGACCACTTTAATTTTTCATGTGAGTTATGTCATTTCAAAGATGTTTGTCAGACATCCCAGTTTTTAAACCATCTCAGAAATCATTTGAGGCGGCATGACACATTCAGTTGTCCTTTTAAAGATTGTGAGCTGACAGCAAATGTCCTTTCAACTTTTAGTAGCCACATATCTTGGAAGCATAAAAAACTGATTGCAAACTGATTGAGAAGCAATGAAGAGACAGGGTCTGAAGAGTCAGGAGATTTTATGCAGAATCCGCAGTCAAATGTTACTGATGTCACTGTTCCTGCAGTTCCTTCTGAACATGAAACAAATGTGTATTTAGAGCCTGAAAACTCAAAGCACACTTTAGGTCGCGGGCCAAACAGGATAAACATTTATTGAACACACTAAAACAATGTTTTTTGAACATAAATATGAATAAAAACAGACAGGAATATTATTCCAGAATAAATAAACTGAAACTTTAAATAACTTAAAATATTTTGCTCTCCATAAAAATATCTCCTGTCAAAATTATACAAGTTAGAAATATGAACATGCTGCGAAAAAACCCTGAACAAATCAATAAAAATTGTGCTTTTAAGTAAACGTTAAAATAACAACAAATCAAAACAATCAGATTTCTTTGCTCTTATGCCATTTTATAAAAAATAATCTTAAACTTTAAATAACTTAAAATATTTTGCCCTCCATAAAAATATCTCCTGTCAAACACCAGACGTTGCACACCATCATGCAGCTCTTCAGAACCGCTCCCTGGATAAATAACCGGCTGGTTTCTCCTCTGCCACAATAAAACTTGCTTTCACACCAGCTTAACTTTGTGATTTTGCTCAGGTGAAAAACGTCTGCTGAAATGTCAGATTCTTCTTTAACTCTTCCACTTTCTGTATCTTCTGCCCTGCATTCAGGTTTTTCAGCTTCTCCTGATGTTTTGTCTCGTAGTGTCGTCTTAGATTCAATTCCTTAATTACAGCCACATTCGCTCCACAAATAAGACTAGTGTTTGCCGGCAGTGTCAGTAAACATATACTCAGAATCCCATCGGTTTTGAAAGGCTCTGTTTTCAGAATCCACTTTTCTCTTCGCCATTGTGAGGGGCTTCACAATAACTGTACAATAGGGTTAAATACATCAACAGAAGCTCGACTTGACTGACGCTGGAATGTTCCCAGGTGGTCTAGCGTTCGGTAGGGCAGCTGAAGCGCTGCATTATGGGATCTGTAGTTTGTGTTATCAGTGCTTCATATCGCCGGTCCATTAATAACAATAATCTTCTTTTTTCGGCTGCTCCGATTAGGAGTCGCCACAGCGGATCATCCGTCTCCATAACACCCTGACCTCTACATCTGAACCTTTCACACCAACTACCTGCATGTCTTCCTTTACCACATCCATGAACCTCCTCCTTGGCCTTCCTCTTTTCCTCCTTCCTGGTGGCACCATCCTCAGCATTCTCCTACCAATATAACTCATGTCCCTCATCTGCACATGTCCAAACCATCTCAATCTCGCCTCCCTCACCTTGTCTCCAAAACGTCCTACATGCGCTGTCCCTCTAATAAACTCATTTCTAATCTTGTCCATCCTCGTCACTCCCAACGAAAACCTTAACATCTTCAGCTCTGCTACCTCCAGCTCCGCCTCCTGCCTTTTACTCAATGCCACTGTCTCTAATCCATACAACATTGCAGGTCTCACCACTCCTATAAACTTTCCCTTTCATTCTTGCAGATACTACTATCTACTAGCAGATCTATACTACCCTACTATCACAAATCACTCCTGTCACTCTTTTCCACCCACACCACCCTGCCTGCACTCTTTTCTTTACTTCCCTAACACACTGTCCATTACTTTGCACTGTTGACCCCAGGTACCTGAACTCCACCACCTTCTCCACCTCTTCTCCCTGCAACCGCACCATTCCACTGCCCTCCCTCTCATTTACGCACATGTCATCATCATCATCATCGGGCGGGCTTAATAGGCGCGACTATCATCAATTTCCAGTTGCCTCTCGATTGTGCAAGCTTCCTGATCTCCTCTTGGGTTGGTTGAAACTCTTTTTCTTTTTCGGGACACAAGTAGGTGGCTATTTGGTCGAAGTAGTTGGCTTTTGGTCTTCCACGCCGTTTCCTTTCGTTGATTTGTGATGTGTAGATTGCATAGGTGTTTGCTGGTTCATCGGCAGACATTCGCAGACAATGACCAACAAACTGTAATTGGCGCTCACGGATGATTTCGCGTACTGGACGTCGTTCTGTTAATTCATAGAGCTTTTCATTTGTAATATGCCTGTCTTTTTGCCTTATGCTCAACATGATGCGGTACGCCTTCCTTGCAAATACATCGAGTTTTTCTTTTAGCGCTTCTGTTAGCAGCCAGGTCTCACATCCATACAGTAGGATAGAGATGCATGCCGCGTCAAACAAGCGCAATTTAAGTGACTTGTCCTTAAGAGGTGACTTTAGCACTTTTTCCAGCTTATTGAAAGCAGCCCATGCTAGACCAATGCGTGTCTTGATGTCCTTTTCTGATGATCCGATGTATGATCCTAGATACTTAAAGTCCTCTACAACATTGATTGTTTCGCCATCGACCGTGAGAGAACCGGTTGCCTTGTCTGTTGGTATGTTAAGGCGCATTTCTTCTGTCTTGCTGATGTTGAGTTCAAGTCCAGTGGTTCTAGCGACGTCTCTGTACTTGGTCAATTGTTGTTGCGCCCGTGACGGGTCGCTTTCAAGTAAGACTAGGTCATCAGCGAATGCTAGCTCGTTGATTTTGCGACTTATTGATCGCTGACTGGCAGTTGTATTGCGAGTACTTCGAGAAGGCGCGTTGTCAGTGCCTTTGTGTGTTAAGTAGCCAAAGTCGCTTGTGGAATTCTTTGAAATGTAGTCGATCACGATGATGAAGAGAAATGGCGCGAGAACATCGCCTTGAAGTACTCCTGTAGTGACTTTAAATGGTTTTGATAATTGGCCGTCCACGTACACTTGACTCATCGATTTGTCGTATAGGGCACGGATGGCGTTCACCATTTTCACAGGAATGCCATAATGTCGCAGAATTGCAAACATCATGTCTCTGTCAATTGAGTCGAAGGCTTTCTTGAAGTCGATGAATGTGATGTATAATGGAATGTTCTCACTTGTTGCTCCTTCCATTATTCTTCTTAGGATGTTGATTTGTTGGATGCAGCTACGACCTGTTCTAAAGCCGGCTTGGCTTTTCTTTAGAAGTGGGTCTATGGATGGCTGCATTCGATTTAAAAGTACACGATTGTAGAGTTTGGCCGCAATGGATGTAAGCGTAATACCTCGGTAGTTGGTCATCTGTTCGAGATTTCCCTTTTTTGGCAATGGAATGATCATGCCAAGTGTCCATTGGGTCGGTGCTTTGTAGTTATCGAACACCTGATTAATGAGCTTATGTAGCTGTCGAACGATAAATTTCCCTCCTTCTTTAATGACTTCTGCCGTCATCGCAAAGTCAGGTGCTGGCGCCTTGTTCTTTTTGAGACTTTTGATGGCTAGCTCTACTTCCCACAGTGCTATCGAGCCGATTTTGATGCCAGGTAGGTCAGGCGATGGTGTTGGGTGGTTTGCCGGGTCCGCGAATTTGTTTCGGTTGTTAAGGAGGGTGTTAAAATATTTCCCCCACTCTTCAAGAATTTCTTTCTTGGATGTTGTTAACTTGTTGTCCATTTTTCTGACTTTGACGGGCTGCTTCGGCTTGTTGGAAATGTATCCGACGATTTTCCACACGTCTCCATATTTTCTCTTGGAAGCTGCAAGTTCAAGATCGCTGAGCTGAGCGTTAAGATGGTTCTTCTCATCCCGAGTAAGGAGAGTTGATACAAACTTTTGCGCCGCGACCCACTTGGCCTTGTTTGTTTTTGTGGGTGACTGTTTGTATTTAGCCTTCGCGTTCTCCTGTGCGTTGATCGCTTCGAGGGTTTGAACACTCACCCAGTTTGCAAGTTTTTGCTTTTGGCGTTTTCCAAGGATTTTGGTGCTCGATTCGATTAGCGCTGTTTCTAATGCATCTGCTCGCATTTGGATTTGTTCCGACGCACAATAAGCTGATGCTGATGATTCATCGAAGAGCAGGTTGAAGCGATTCTCAAGTTCTAGATCGAACGCATGTTTAGTTTTTAAATCGAGAAGTTTTTCATTGTTGAACTTTTGTCTGTTTATTGGCTTGATCTTGGCAACTCTGAGTGACAGACGAAAGTTCGCGCTCACTATTTTATGATCCGAGCCAATGTCGATTGTGTTGTGTGACTGGCAGTTCTTTATTGAGTTCCACCATTTCTGATTGATCATGATGTGATCTAGTTGGAAGAAGTTGCCCTTAGGATCTTGATAAGTGGCAAGTCGGCATTTTCTCTTTACAAAATGTGAATGCGCTGGTCGTAGGTTTGCAGCTTCGCACAAGTCAATTAGTCGTTGACCGTTGTCGTTTGACACATCGTGGTAGCAATTTGGGCCTACGATTCTTGGGTTTGTCTCGTGGCTGTCTTTGCCGAAACGAGCGTTGAAGTCCCCGGCTACAATAAGGACTGTGTGGGGTGGAATTGATTTTAGGGTTTCATCCAGATCTTCATAGAAGCTGTCTTTTGCGTTTTCTTTAGAGCATTCTGTTGGAGCGTATGCAATAACAATGCAGACCCGTGGATTGCCCTGTAAGTGCATCGTGATTATCCGGTCTGATTTTCGCTCGACAGATAGCATGACATTTGCGATCTTTTTGCTAAAAAGGATGGCTACACCATGGCACTCCTTGGATGAATTTGTGTGCACAAGTGTGTAGTCGTCGACGGATTCATAGTGCAGGTCTTCGTTGGTGGTGAAGCGGTGTTCCTGGATGCCAAGAATGTTGATATTGTGCTTCTTGCAACCGGCTACAATTTGCTGCGGTTTGTGCTTGATGACTCGGCCTGTATCGGTGTTGGTGTCGTTAAGAGTTCTGACATTGTATGTTCCAAATGTAAACTCTTTTGTGGTACGGCTACTGGAGGCAGGATCTGAAGCGTGGATTCGACTGGTGTCGCTTTGCCCGCGCCCCTTCATGCTAAGAAGATTTCTTCTTTGCCTCGAGGAGACCGTGCGCAGGTTTTTCGGGTCGGATCCCGGATCTATGATAGTATTCACAGCAATGTAATAAGACAGCACGGGAATGCTAGCCCTCATGCTGAATTTTGTTTTTACCGTTTTAATGTCTCGGATTGACGTGACAGTATGGTCCCCATTACCATATTGATCAAGATCTTCTGGTAGGCTATCCATTTAACTGTCTGCAGAGGTCCGGATTTGGCACATCTTAGCACTGCGTGAGCAGGCGGTCCCATCTTGTACTACGAGGAAGTACCGGACTTGACTTTACAAGACTCTGTCTTACTCCTGCTGACTTTCATTCCCCTCCTCTCCAGCGCGCACCTCCACCTCTCCAGGCTCTTCTCAACCTGCTCACTACTCTCACCACAAATCACAATATCATCCGCAAACATCATAGTCCAGGGAGACTCCTGTCCATCACCACTGCAAACAGGAAAGGGCTTTGCTAAATCTCACTTCGGTTGAATATTTGAAAACTATTCTTCAAGAAAGGCTTGAAATCAAGGATGATTTTCTGATTCAGTTTGAGGATCTTGAGTTCAGAAATGAACTCTGTAACTTGACCAATATAACAGCTTCCACCAGAAAGAGCAGTGCTGAAGATCATCCAGAAAGTACCTGAAGAATCCGAACCAGAGACCTCGATTTCCTCTTTAGACACTGCCAATATGTCCTCCCCATCTGATAGCTCAAACCAGAGTTTCCCCTTTGTGTCTGTGAGACAGCGTGAAATGTCTCAGTGGCCATCTCAGTGGTACCTATGGGTAGCCAATTTAGACACTTCCAAAACTGTTGCAACAGAGATGGAAATACAATTTGTAAATACATTAATAATATTTTCATCTTTGTTGCCACAGTTTTGGAAGTGCCTTTTTTTTTTTTGTTCTAAAGAAGGGTGTGTCCCAATACTTTTGTCCATATAGTGTTAGTACAAGTCATTGGTGTTTGGTGATGTTTTTGGCTCAAAGTCTGCGTTTAAATTCCCACCAGAGGTTATTCAGCCTGAATCAGTCATTTCTTTTTGAACCTTTCCTTATGCACAGTGGCATTGCTATTTTAGAATAGAAAAGGGTCCTTTTCAAACTCTTGCTATAAAATTAGAAGCACACAATTCCATCGAATATTATTATATGCGTAAACATTAAGATTTGTACTCATGGAAATTACTTAAGAAGTCAAACCTGTTCATTAGAAGGGGGTGTCCCAATACTTTTGCCAACATGGTGTATATCTAAGCAAACACAATGGAAAATTGCGTCATGTGCAATTTTTGGGTGACCTATCTCAAACAATATAAAAATCTCTTTGTGGTCCAACAGAATTCAATAAATTATGGGTTATAATTCTGTCTTTATGCTGTTTTTTTTTACTGCAGGACACAGACCCAGAAGACACTCACACAAAAGGGATGAAGAAGGGGCTCTTAACTGTCATTGAAGATGACGTTGCCACCATCCATTCAAACCCAAATGTAAGGTGCCTGTCTGTGGTTTTAGAGGAGCAAGTTGTGCTGGATAATGTGAACGACTTCTCTACAGCTGTTGCTCTCCTATTTGGCTTGATTTATGCCATCAACATTAGCTATCCTAAAGAACTAAAATACACTTTTGAAACTTTTCATAAAGTGTTTATTGGCCTTGACCCCCAGTGCTCTGCAAGAGTCCAGTCCTTCAAAAACAAATTGTTAAAGTTGAAGTAGCTGCAGTTCATATGGCTAATCAAAAGCAAGTTCTGATTTGTTCCTGTTTAGCTTATGTTGCACTGTTATACAGCTACAAAACAAAGTCAGTTTTGAGTTTTAGTGTAAGGTTTTATGATTTTGATGTTTTGTTTTTAACAGTTGTAATACTCATGATTGCGCATGTGTTGAAACTCAGCTTGTTTATTGCTGCAGCATTTTAAGATTGTTATTCTGGCACTTTGAGATCAATTTTCTTTACTCCAGCACTTTAAAAGCGTTTGTTTTGTTTTTTTCTTTCTTTTCTCAACAGTTTAAAAGCATTTGTGTTGTTTTACTCTAGCATTTTAAAGGCATTACAAGTATCTGAGTACAATTTTTCAGTTCATGTTGACAGAAAATGTGTCGCTTGGCAGAATTGTAAAATAAAAATTTTTCTGTAAAAATTACACTTTTTTATTGTGTTTTACAGTATGGTTTGCAATCTGTGGTTGATTTTTAATGTGAATGCCATACAGGAATTTGTGGAAGAAGTTTGAATGGAAGATTTAAAGCTGTACATTAAAAGAAGAAAATTAAGGTGAACCAACTTAAAAAAAATTTAGGTAATTTGCTGCAAAGCTTTTTTGAGTTTACCGAACTTCAGAGCTGTAGTTCTCCCTACTCGATTCTTAAAGTTCACTCAACCCCCTTTTTAACTTTAGATGAACTCATGATGTCTAGTTAGATGAACTTACTGAGGTAGGTATACCTAACTTAAACGAGCAGTTTCAATCCACTTTCTAAAATGATTTGGCATAACTGTAACCATGGAAGTTGAGTAAACTCAAAATTGCTTTGCAGCAAATTAACAATTTTTTTTTAAAGTTAACTCAACTTATATTTTACACTTTAGTGCTCTGCCATGAAATATGGTTTCATTTCATGGTCTATTTCTTCACTTGAATCTAACACGTATTCAAATAGAATGCGCTTATTCTCATGGAATCCTCATGCGGTGTGATCTATTGAACTTGGCATTTAAACTTGAGTCAGATGCTTTAGCACAGATGAAGAATCTGATGAGCCGCCAGTACCTATTTTTACTAACATCCATGTGGGTAAATGAGCACAAATCTCTATAAGCACACTCCAAAATCTAGTGGAATCTTCCCAGAAGAATAAAGATTATAACAGAAAATGGAGACAATGTGGAATAGGATGTTCAAAAATCACACAAATCTTATGGTCAGGTCTCCACAAACTTTTGTTTTAGATGAGCAACAATGATAGAAATATATGGTATTTTACAGGAATTACAAATATTTAATGTTCACTGTTATTGCACAGTAAAACTGACAGTGTTAATTCAATTCTATAAGAGTTTATCAATTAATTAATCAAATTTTATTACTATAGCACCTAACATCTACCAGGTAGAACCTAGGTGCTGAACAAAGTGCAAGAGGCAATGTGCAATATAGTAATACAATTTCAATGAACATAAAGGTAGTAAAATATTCAATAATCATAAAAAAAAGTTAATTGTAAAAACTTAAAACAGAAGAGAAAAAAAATACGCATTAAAACACAATTAAAATAAATGTTAAGAAGCGGAAGACTAAGCACATCCTCTACTACACAACAAAGGCTTTGGTGAATGAGTGGGTCTTTAGTTTAGATTTAAAAGTAGAGGATTCCCTTTCAGAGGTGAGATCAGGAGAGCGGGAATTCCAAAGCTTAGGAGCCGCTACTGAGAAAGCGCGATCACCCCACGAGTTATAAGATTTTATATTGGATCCTGCACTGTACCGGGACCTAGTGGAGAGAGGAAAGGTGACGTGTGCACACTTACTAGTACCTGTTAAAAACTGCACTGCAGCATTTTGAACCAGCTGTAGGCGATAGAGGGCGGACTGAGTAATGCCTAAATAAAGAGCGTTGCAGTAATCCAATCTAGAACTAATAATAATAATGGAATAGCCAGATTAGAATAGCCTTTATTTGTCACATATACATTACAGCACAGTGAAATGTTGTTCTTCGCATATCCCAGCTTGCTTGGAAGCTGGGGTCAGAGCGCAGGGTCGGCCATGATACGGCGCCCCTGGAGCACACAGAGGGTTAAGGGCCTTGCCCAAGGGCCCAAGAGTGGCAGCTTGGCAATACCGGGGCTTGAACCCCCGACCTTCCGATCAGTAATCCAGCGCCTTAACCACTGGAGCTACCACTGCCCCCTGCATGAATGGCTTTTTCCATGTCTTTCATCGAAACGAAAGGCAATGTTCATATAATTCCTCACTGCCCAGAGTAAATTAACACAACTGCAATGAGTAGAGTTACTTCTTAATGCTAACGTAGTAAAATAATCAACATTACGGTAGAGTAAAACCTTGAACACTAGCAGTAAACACTTCTTAAGAGTTAATCACACTAATAGAGTTAACAATCCAACACTTCTAGAAGAGAATAAATTCATCCTATACAGTCAAAGGCCATAAATGCTAAAAATATTACTTAATATTTACTTTCCTACTCACTGTCTAATGAAGTTTCTACAGACATACAAATGAGTCAAAATTATTATTAACTTTTATTTATTTTTTTAACTTAAATTTAAAATGCAGTGCAACATCACTCATCAATATTAACATTAGTAAAATGTTTAAAACTTCATAGACTTGTCACAAGTCTAAATTAAATAAAAAAAATAAATATGGAACATTTTCAAATTATCATTCATTCTAATACATTCATAAAATCATCACAGAACCCACCAAAACTTATGAATCCTATCAGTAAAATATGTTGCAAAAGCAGCACAAACATCACTGTTGTCAAAAATGTGATTAATAAATAGGGTAAACATTTCCCAGAAATTACTTAATTTATTAAAAAAATAATAATCATTTGTGAACCTTAACATTTTAGTTCATTGGCTGAATCATTCATTTAAAAGTATAGTTTTTTCATCTAAACAAGACAAATAAACTTCCCAAAACACAACATTTAAAGTTTTCAGCCAAACACTATATTAAACAATAAGGAAGTAAAACATACATGCTTTCTTCTGGTCCATAAGCATACTGTATATCAAAAGGTTTATACAACTACAGATTTTCAAGTTCAATAACAGTCTTCTTGTATACTACAAAAGCATGGTAGTGTTCACTAAAATAATCAGTCACAAGCTGATTGACTACAAACGATATACAATCAATAACCAGTATCTTGACTATCCTTGAAAATACAGGAATTTTATGCTTTACCTCATTACAATCAATTAACCCAACTCTGTATTCAACAGAATCAATTCTAACCCAGTTAGTGGAATATATACTTTTATGTTCAGGGATTTTATGGGATGGCAACAAGTCTTCACCACCATCATGGTCTGCAAATTCGAACAAAGACATTGATCCATACTCTCTGTGGTGAAATGTTATCGAGTCCCAGTGACTTGCAATGGCCATTTGGTGTTGGCGGGGGACTTGGAGTGTGAGATTTAATGCTTAAAAAAATTCTTCAAGAATTCTTTAAAGAACCTTAAGAACATTACCAAGAGTGTAGGAGAGGACCTGTTTTTATTAAGGATAATGAAGCATAAAATGATGTTTAGGTATCATATGTTGATCAGCATACAAAATTTGAAAAAGCTGGTGACGCTCTTTGGTCAGGTGTTTAAGAGATACTCTCATGCCATAAGAAACCTTAGGGGAAAAGATAATGTTTGTAATTTGCAACAAAAGAAGCAGCAAATTCCAGTTTCTATTGTCTTGTGGCACCACATCACCAAATTAAAGGCTCCAGAACCAAATCAAAGCTGTATTTTTCCAAGTCCTGACAATGAAACAAAGCCACTAAATAATTGTTCAAAATGGCTAAATTAAAGTTGCCAGTAGATTTCATAATACAAAGTACAAGTAGACTAATTTATGAACACAGCTTTTCGAACCTGCAAAATCATCAAAGTAGAGCTGAATTTATAAGGAATTAGTGAAAAACAGTGGATGGGTTTACAATAGCTCCAATCACGAAAATCTCTAAAAATATGTGGACTGTCAGACATCGCTGTTCTGATCTGGTCACAAAACACTATTTCGAAAATGAATTTCAAACATTCCAGTATGGGAATATAGATTAATGTGTCATTCACTGGAACCTGACTATAGGTTCCAGTTTACCTGTTGCATCTGGTATCATACCTAACACCAAGCACCTCCGGCTCCCACTTTTTAGTGAAGTATTTGGTTCTTTTCTAAATTTAAAAAGGTAAATGGATTTTCAAAATTCAGAAAATGTTCCTAAAAAAAAATCCTAACTTGCATGAATCTCCAGCAGGAACAACAGAAAGCACAGTCTAAATTTAATATGCATCTCATTTGTAAATTACTCCAGATCGCTGACAATTGATGACACTGCACTACTACAAGCACCACTACCTTGAAGTTTATTCATGTGTCTTGATCCACTTCAGCCAAAGACAGTAAGAGATCTATAACTAGAGACTGCTGTACATTGACTACAGAAGGACAGTCAATTGGAGGTATATCAAATGTGGTTGTTGTCAGAAAGTTCAGGTTTAAGGATCCAAGGCGGATGCGAAGAGAGCAGGGGAGAAGCGAGCGTACAGAGCTGATTCGGGAAGCAGATTCTGAAAGCCGATTCAGGGAGCCGAATTCGGAGAGCCGGCGTGCGGGGAGACCGAGCCGGAAGTCGTAGCGCGTTGAGCGCGTGCAGGGCAGAGCCGAGCCGGGAACCGGAGCGCGAGCAGAGTAGAGCCGTTAAGCTGAGGGGAGAGTCGGGATAACAGGCGCGGTCGGGAACAGACGGGACAGAAAGGTACGAACGGAAACAGGTCAGTAACAGAAAGACAAACAAAACAAAGTTACTAAGGGCAAGCCTAAAGATAATCTGGCACCGACTGGAGGATTCTGGCGTCCTTATAAGTGTTAGAATATTAGACGCCAATTCCATGCAGCCGGTTGGAAGGGGGCGTTTCCTTGGGGATTGAGGCGGCAATGCCGGAAGTGCTCAAGCGGGCTGACAGTTGTAATGAGTTCTGGTGATTAGAACTTCCACAATGCCATGTATCTAAATGTTTTCTGAACCCTGCATAGGTTGTAAATTGTTTAAGAGCTATGTAGAAGTGCTTAGTCTAGTAGCGGTTCCTGCCAACAGTAAGGAGATATGGCTGTCTTCCTTCTCGTTGATGGAGATGATGTTCGGGACTGGTACAAGTCTACAGAGAGACACAGGGGGAAAAAAAATTACAAGATACATTCATATATTCGAACAAAATTAGGAAGAGTAAATTCAATTGTAAAATTCACGCGAGTTCCGAAAACCCCTGCAGCTCCTATGGTACCTTAGTAAATTCATCTAGACATTACGGTTCTTTTGTGATGCATATTTAACAGAAAATGTGAAGTAATGGACATATGTCCTTTACCGTTTGGTCAAGCTCATTTGATGAATGCCTTAGTAACAAAGTGTCAGTCTAGGAACTGCTTGTTGCATCCGACGACAATTCTGAAACACAAGAACCTATTACAACAGAACGTCAAACTACCTTCATTTTGTCCTCTAGCTGCGAGCAATATATCAGGTCTCGTATTAAGCACATCCTGTAAAATGTCTTCTAACTTAGTTTCAGTGTCATCATAAATGCATAGATTTGTCTCAAGTGGTAGTCCAAACTTAATGTGGACCAAACATGGACAGCATTTCACATATGTAAAAGCAGCTTATTTCGGCTCCTCCCATTAGGGGTCGCCACAGCAGACCTCTCCTCTCAGACTGGCTTCCACTAATCTTTCCCATAACTACATGGTAACTGATCAACTTTATTCCCCTGTAGTTACTGCAGGTCTACACATCTCCCTTACTCTTAAAGATCAGATCCTTCTCTCGCTTTCATTTTCCTCGTCCATCAGTTGCTCAAAATACACCCTCCATCTTCTCAACACTCTCTTCTTACTAATCAACACATTTCCATCTGCATCCTTTATTGCTCTAACTTGCAGCACATCATCCCAGCTCGGTCCCTCTGCCTGGCCAATCGCAACAAATCTTTTTCTCGTTCCTTAGTGTCCAACTTCTCATACAGCTCCTCATATGACTTTTCCTTGGCCACATCCCTCTTTACCTGCTGCCACATCTCCTTGTACTCCTGCCTACTTTTCTCATCACTCGGTTGATCCCAGTTCTGTTTTGCCAACCTCTTTCTCCTTATGCTTTCCTGCACTTCCACATTCCACCACCATGTCTCTTTGTCTTCTTTTCTATTTCCAGATGTCACACCAAGTACCTTTCTAACTGTGCAACTACTGCAAAAGTGAAAAGGGAGACAATCATCCAGCACCTCACCACCACCGAGAACCTGACCTCTTCTCTGAACCTCACACTACAGTCTTCCTTCTTCAGTTTCCGCCATTTTATTATTCTTTCAGTGCTCCTCTTCCTTTTCACCTCCAAAACCATCCTACAGACCACCATCCGATGCTGTCCAGCTACACTGTCCCCCGCCAACACCTTACAGTTTCCAATCTCCTTCAGGTTGCATCGCCTACATAGAACATAGTCCACCTGTGTGCACCTTCCTCCACTCTTATACGTCACCCTATGCTCCTCCTCCATCTTAAAAGAAGTGTTCACCACTGCCATTTTCATCCTTTTAGCAAAATCTACCACCATCTGCCCTTACACATTACTCTTCTTAAGGCCATACCTACCCATCACCTCCTCATCACCCCTGTTCCCTTCACCAACATGCCCATTAAAGCCTGCCCTGCCTCATTAATCGTTCGTTCCTTGGTACACTCTCCACCACTTCATCTAACTCACTCCTCCATCTCACAATCCACTTGTGGAGTATAAGCACTGCCCTCCAACGTTCTTGGTCTTATTCCCTTTCCACGTGTTCTCCTGAACACACAACATATCTACCTTTCTCCTCTCCATCATATCAGCTATCTCTCTCCCCTGACCAGTGAAAGTACCAACATTTAAAGAACCCACTCTCCTCCACTTCTCCTTTTCCTGCTGTCTCTGTAAATGTATTACTCCTCTCCTTCTCCCTCTGCGGCCAACAGTAGCCCAATTTCCACCAGTACCCTATTGGCTAACAATACCTGTGTCGGTTGTTGTCAGTTCCTGTTTCCTGTTGATGATTGTTTGCCGGGAATTCTGCATCAGTGTTTAAATTTTTACCGTTTGTTTTTTCTCTCTCTCTCTCTCATCGCTTTAAAATATCAAAATATTGTTTTGATTTCCTGCATCCTTTACTTTCCGTTGGCTCCGTTTCATCTCTTTTTGAGCGGGGCGAGTGGGTTACTGGTGACGGCATACTCGCGAAGCCAAAGCTAACACTCAGGCTCGCCCACGGGAGCACCATTCCTCTCCGCTTCACGTGTCCAACAGGTTCGCTCTTCTCAGTGAAGCACCCGCTGAGAAACCTGAAAGAGCTCTGGTTTTTGGAGACTCCATTCTGAGGCACGTGAAATTAGCTAGACCTTTAGGGGCACCAGCAGCACAGGTTATGTGTATACAGGGCGCCGGACATAGCAGGTCAGCTTAGGTTTTTAGGAAAGCACAGGTTCTCTAAGATAGTTTTGCACACAGGAGCTAATGATATACGCCTTCGACAGTCAGAGGTTACCAAGAGTAATATTCTAGAGGTGTGTAAATGCAATGTTCGATGCTGTAATATGCTCTGGCCCCATTCCAATGCGGCATAGCGATGTAGCCTACAACAGGTTATGGTTGCTGAACTGCTGGATGTCAGAGTGGTGCTCCAAAAACAATGTGGGCTTCATAGGTAATTGGAGCAATTTTGAGGGCAAGGCTGGCCTGTTAGGGCGGGACGGTGTCATCCCACTCGGGAAGGTGCTGCTCTCATTTCTTGTAGTAGGTCATGGCCTGGGAGCAGACAGACAGGCTAAACCTACCGTCTGCTAGCTGCACAGAGTCATCACTCAGGATACACCATATTGAGACTGTGTCTGTCCCCCAAACAAAAAACCAAAATGTAGAAATTCTCAGAAAGTCTGTATTTTTTTTAAATACCCACCTTCACTAATGTCTGCAAAAGTGAAACCATCCTGAAGTTTAATATATTTCCTGGAGTCCTGATAACCAACCTTGATCAGCAGCATGTTTCAAATCTAACATTAACAAAAAAAAATTTATTAATAGCTATAAACAGATACACTGCATCAGCAACCTGTTATT
>JAAIIK010000257.1:0-24768 GCA_014706435.1 Silurus glanis
GTCAGTAAAAACCTGTGCCAGTTGTCCAGCGCATGCTCTGAGAACACGTCCCGGTATGCCATCCGGGCCAGCTGCCTTGCGTGCATCCACTCTGCTAAACAAGTCAAGTCAAGTTTATTTGTATAGCGCTTTTCACAACAGACATTGTCTCAAAGCAGCTTTACAGAAATCAACAGTCAAGGTGAATGGTGTGCGTTTGTCCCTGATGAGCAGCCATGGCGACAGTGGCAAGGAAAAACTCCCTTAGATGTTATGAGGAAGAAACCTTGAGAGGAACCAGACTCAAAAGGGGAACCCATCCTCATATGGGTGACATCAAGAGAGTGATCATAAATCTTTCAACAATACAGAACACTGGAGAGTGAGAACTAACATGAGTACTGGAGTATAAGATTATAAGTAAATGTTCTTTCTACAGTCTTTGGTATAAAAGTAGGAGCTACTGAGCTCAACATTTGTGATCTACACTGAATAGACGTCCGTTGTTGAGAGTGAAAGTGGGCTGTAAGCAGTAGAAGAGTCCGTGGTTGGTGTAAAATGTCCTGTGCTTTGGTCAAAACGAGCAAAAAAGTGATCGAGTTCGTTCGGTTGGAAGGCACTGCTGGTTGGTTGAGCTGTAGGTTTGTAGTCTGTGATGGACTGGATGCCTTTCCACATGCGTCTGGGGTCAGAGTTGTGGAAGTGCTCTTCTATGTGGAGTTTGAATACGAATTTGCTTTCCTGATGCCTCTTTTCAGGTTGGCCCTGGCTTTGTTGTAGTCTTCTGCACTGCCAGATTTAAAGGCAGCATCTCTTGCTTTCAACAGGAGACGGACTTCAGAGTTCATCCACGGCTTCTGGTTAGGAAAGCATTTCACATGTTTGACGGTAGTGACATTGCCAATGCATGTGTTAATATGGTCCAAAACAGATGATGTGTAAATGTCCATGTCTGTGTGAGAGTCCAGTGTGGCCTGTGAGGCAAACATGTTCCAGTCAGTATCCTGAAACTGTTGCTGTAGAGAAGAAATGGCTCCCTCTGGCCATACCTTTACTGTCCTCATAGCTGTTTTCACATGTTTGATCAGTGGTGTATATTTGGGTAGCATGAACAAAGAGAGGTGATCAGACTGACCCAAGTGGGGGAGGGGAATGGCTGTGTATGCCCCAGGTATGTTTGTGTATACCTGGTCCAGTGTTTTGTCCCCTCTGGTAGAGCAGGAGATATTGCGGTGAAATTTTGGTAAAACAGATTTCAGGTTGGAGTGGTTGAAATCTCCAGCAACAACAATAGCTCCTTCAGGATGTGCAGACTGCTGTTTGCTGATAGCTGCGTGAAGTTCCTCCATAGCTAGCTTAGCATTAGCATCCGGCGGAATGTACACCGCAGTCACAACAATGGCTGAGAATTCTCTCGGTAAATAAAAGGGTCTGCACTTAATCATCAAATACTCTAAATGAACAGAGCAATGACTTTCAGTAACAGTAGAGTCCGTGCACCATGAGTTGTTAAATGCACAGACCTCCACCTCTGCGCTTACCAGAGTCCTCTGCCGTCCTGTCCGCCCGAAAAACACTGCGACCCCCGAGCTCAATGGCGCTGCTGGGAATGTTGTTGTTGAGCCATGTTTCCGTAAAAATCATATTACATTCCTTAATCCGTTTGTGTGATGATATCCGGAGCAGAAGCTCATCCATTTTGTTTTCGAGAGACCGTACATTAGCAAGGAAGACGCTTGGAATCGATGGTTGATGCGGGTTTAGCCTTAGCCTAGCCCTGATGCCGCCTCGCTTCCCCCTCCTTTGTTTACGGTCTCGCCGCCGGCGCTGTGGTCTCGCTGTCGGCCGAGCTGGATCAGCGGTCCGCAGCGTTCGGGCGATTTCCCAAGGGAGTTCAAAGTTGGTTGAAAGTCCGTATCTGTGAGTGTAGCCGATGTCTAATAATGCTTGTCGGCTGTATGAGATGTGTGCAAGCCTGTTCTGAGTGAATAAACTTGCTGTTGATCGAGAAATTGCTACTAAATCGCAAAATCTGGAGAGACGCTGGGCCTCGCGTTGTGCACGCGCCACCATCTTGGGCGATAATATATTATGGGTTACAGACAGTGCTGGTTATTATTCATGGTTAGCTACATGACTGAGTGGTGTAATAATTTTTTTGCTTTCTGCACCTCTACACTGACTCCTACAGGTGGTACTACACAATAAGCATCCAAGGGCATTGGATTCGTCCGATATTCCTCTCGGGATAAAGCCAATAATGCCATTAGAGAGTTGAATGGAAAGCTGGTGAGATCTCTCCTGATTCAGCCCTGAGTTCTCACTCAGACAGTCTTCTAAGGTCAACAGATCAATTGGTGCACAGGTTAAGAGAGAACTGCTTTGTTTATCAGCCACAGTGGAGTCACGAGAGCAGAACCAGTCTGATGAATAGAACAGTCGCTGGACCCAAATACTTCGACTCCCCGATTTTGGAAAGCTTCAGGCTTTGTATCAGGAGCTGCTGATTAGGTGCAAAAGGATGTGTTGGCTTGTCTGTGGGCAGAGGAAGAGTTACTGAGACATTAGAAGGAGACATAGTAGAACGAGAATGTCATCTGCAGAGGTGGCAAAAGTACACACATCCTTCACTTAAGTAGAAGTACAGATACTAATGTTTTAAAATAATCGTGTAAAAGTTGAAGTACTGACTACTTTTTTTACTCAAGTTAAAGACTTTTGGGTTCTGACGTACTTAGGTAAAAAGTAGCCTTTACTACTATACGTTTTAATGTCACGCTGGTAACTGGACATCACGTCATAATATTAGTCAATCTATTAAAATATTTAATCGCATGTCATATATTTATTATGTCTGTGAGGCAAATTTTCACTGAGATTCAGGTTGTTATATTTGTGCATCTGTGAAGCGGAGAGAGACGGCAGAAACGCACCCTGTCTGTTTTCTTTACTTTACAAAAGCACAGCGTTGTTTTGTTATTACGAGTGTGCACGAATGGAAGTAGACCCTTACAGATTCAAATGACTTATTGCTCTTATCTGTATGATCTAAAAAGACAGAGTAAAGTTCGTTTTGGCATTATGAGGAAAAAAATGCCCCAAAATGCGCCGGCGCGTTTGTCGACCCCAGAGGGTAAATTGTCCAATGTGTGAATCATGGCGCATTTTGATGCTGATTTGAGACTTGGCGCACCAGTAAAACCATTGTGTTCTGATCACAAATAATTTTTTCTGTGGAGTTTATTTATTTATTTTTTTTTAAGTAAAGAACCGTGTGTTGTGCTGAAGGTTTTAATTTTGCCTCTTTTATATTTATTTATTTTTATAAAATAAAAATAAAAAAAAGGTCAAACAGATATGCACGCTGCATTAATTGCACATTAATAAAACCAGTGGCATTCAAATTAATTTGCATTTTGACAGCCTTAATGAATAGATTAATACAAAACAAATAAAAAAAATGTTACCTAATAAATGTATCCAGGCTGAACATCCATCATATAGAGCATAAGCAGAGAAAAGATGATCAGGAATGTCTCTGTTCTCAGTCATGTTTACATCACTGACTTCCTCTGTCACATGCACATTACCCCCATATATACAAAGTATTTGTACTTTGTTACTTCCCACCTCTGGTCATCTGCGTATTTGTGGATGAAGGTTGTTTCTGGCGGGCGGAAATGAGCAAAGGTTTTGTGCACTACAGCAGAGAACATGGCTGGCAGGTCAACAAAGCTCTGAGGAAGACGGGTCCAGGTGAATTGGCATCACCTATAAGTAAATGTAAAAAGCGACTGAGTCTCTGAGATCTGAGAGACACTGAAAAAAGCAGAACACGGATCAATTACAATAAAAAATTATCTGTAAACTGCTGGAATTAGTAATGGTAGCTACTGTACATCAGGTACCAACAAGCTAAAAGAATCTCTTATTAATCTATTAAATCTTGTGTTAGTCTTCACCATTTCTCTGTCTTCAGTACTGGATTTGTCGGTGTGTTAAGGTGAATGTGTCGATCAAAATAGATAAAAATTGCAACAATAAATTGTCAATAACTGGAGCAATGACAGTCTTCTCTTCTGACAACAAATATAGTTTAAAGAAATCAGGATAGCGTGTTTCCATGAGTGCATGATATGTTTTTACCTGGATTAAAACTGTATATCTTGAGGTCCATAGTTTAAGGTTAACTTCACAACATCTGGTTCGGAATCTTCTTTATGATCTTCCGGGTAAACTCGTGGCTATGATTACAGCACGAGAACTAAAGGAAATTAAAGTGAAATATTGGTTACAAAAAACAAAATGTCTATTTTATTTAATTCAATTTTATTTTATTTGTATAGCACTTTTAACATGGACATTGTCTCAGAGCAGGTTTACACATATAATGTGGTAAGAAAAAAAGAATAAGATTGTTCTTTATAAGTGCAGGTTTGTCCCTAATGAGCAAACTGGTGGCGACTGCAGCAAAGAAAACTCCCCGAGATGGCAAAATGAAGAAACCTTCAGAGGAACCCATCCTCATCTGGGTGGCACCGAATGCCCAGTAATAACAGCTAAATGATGTGTGCAGTAATTGTGATCAAATGCAACCTGTAGTCCTGAGTCAGTGTACCAGACTGTTGACATTAAGTATAGTCAAATCCATCCTAAAAGCTACTCAAAATGGGGTGACAGGGAGAGAACGATATGGACTATTAAGAATCCTTATTGTTGTATAATAGTTAGGGACACGGTGCAGTCGGGGACTCTGGCAAGACTCGCTATGGTGGCATAACTAAACGGGAAAGCCAGAAGCAAAGAAAAACAAAAATAAAAAGCAATTAAAGATTTGACTAAATAAATGTTTTCAGCCTCGACTTGAACACTGGTCCTTGTAAAAGTACTTCAGTCTTAAGAGTTAAGCAGAAGAAAGTTATTAAGCATCCACCATCTAATGTTCTTTACATGCTGCTCAACATTTTTAAGCTGATCTCGCTCATCTGGCTTTGCTGAAATATTCAACTGCGCATCATCAACATAGCAATGGAAGCAAATACTATGTTCACATAATTTCACCCAGAGGCAGCTTATAGAAAGAGAAAAGTAGTTGGCATGAAACAGATCCAAGCAGAACAACAAATTTTACCTCAGAGAGCGTGGAGAACTCAATATTTACGTCAACAAACTGACAACGATCAGTCAAATAAGACCTAGAGGGCCAGAAGAGAGCTGTTTCCTTTATTCCAACAACATTTTCTAGTCTCGCAAGGAGGATATTACGATCAGTGGTGTCAAAATTTGCACTAAGGTCCAGCAAAACAAGTAAGGAGACACAACCCTGATCAGAGGCCAATAGCAGGTCATTTATCACTTTAACCAGCGCTGACTCTGTGCTATGATGAGGCCTTAAGCCTAACATACATTTATTTTAACTAACTAATACACGTTTTATTTTTTAGAACAAGTTCCATTACTTCTGGAATTATTTGTTTAAAGAAACTTGTAGACAATAGATTGCGAATATTTATGAGGAAATAAATGAAATTAAGTCAGTCTTAAATATTAGAAAAATGTTATAATTGCTATAATTATACTGCTATCTACATATATATAAAATAGTTTTGACTTGTTTTACTCTTCTGGATTTTTTGCCAGATGTTTTCTATTTTATTATTGAAAAATGTAATGAAATCATTACTGCCTATTGATGGTTTGCATGTTAGTGAAGTGTTTTTATTTCCTGTTTATTTTGCTACAGTACTAAATAAAAATCTAAACCCAGCCATTAGGGAGGCACAAGCAAGTGCACTCTTAGTGCCGGTCCCAAGCCCGGATAAATGGGGAGGGTTGCGTTAGGAAGGGCATCCAGCGTAAAACATGTGCCAAATCAAATATGCGGGTCACGAATAAGAATTTCATACCGGATCGGTCGAGGCCCGGGTTAACAACGACCGCCACAGGTATCGTTAGCCAACAGGTTACCGGTGGAAATTGGGCTACTGTTGGCCGAAGGAGGAGAAGGAGAGGAGGAAGACGTCTACAGAGGCGACAGGGAAAGGAGAAGTGTAGGAGAGTAGAGGTTAGGGTTGGTACTTTAAATGTTGGCACTATGACTGGTAAAGGGAGAGAGTTAGCTGATATGATGGAGAGGAGAAAGGTAGATATGTTGTGTGTTCAGGAGACCAAGTGGAAAGGGAGTAAGAGCAGAAACATTGGAGGTGGGTTTAAACTGTTCTATCATGGTGTGGATGGAAAGAGAAATGGTGTAGGGGTGATTCTGAAGGAAGAGTACAGTAAGAGTGTAGTGGAGGTGAAGAGAGTTTCTGATAGGGTGATGATCGTGAAGGTGGAAGTTGAAGGGATGATGATAAATGTCATCAGTGCCTATGCTCCACAAGTCGGCTGTGAGATGGAGGAGAAGGAAAGATTCTGGAGTGAATTAGATGAAGTGGTAGATGGTGTACCTAGAAATGAACGATTGGTGATTGGGGCAGACTTTAATGGACATGTAGGTGAAGGGAACAGAGGTGATGAGGAGGTGATGGGTAGGTATGGCCTAAAGGAGAGGAATGTGGAAGGGCAGATGGTGGTAGATTTTGCTAAAAGGATGGAAATGGCAGTGGTGAATACGTATTTTAAGAAGAAGGAGGATCATAGGGTGACCTATAAGAGTGGAGGAAGGTGCACACAGGTGGACTATGTTCTATGTAGGAGATGCAACCTGAAGGAGATTGGAGACTGTAAGGTGTTGGCAGGGGACAGTGTAGCTAGACAGCATCGGATGGTGGTCTGTAGGATGGTTTTGGAGGTGAAGAAGAAGAGGAGGAGAGTAAGGACTGAAAGAAGAATAAGATGGTGGAAACTGAAGGAGGAAGACTGTAGTGTGAGGTTCAGGGAAGAGGTCAGACAGAGGCTCGGTGGTGGTGAAGAGGTGCTGAATGATTGGGAAACTACTGCAGGAGTCATGAGGGAGGCAGCTAGAAAGGTACTTGGTGTGACATCTGGAAATAGAAAGGAAGACAAGGAGACGTGGTGGTGGAATGAGGAAGTGCAGGGGAGCATAAGGGGAAAGAGGTTAACAAAACAGAAGTGGGATCGACAGAGTGATGAGAAAAGTAGGCAGGAGTACAAGGAGATGCGGCAGCAGGTAAAGAGGGATGTGGCGAAAGCCAAGGAAAAGGCATACGAGGAGCTGTATGAGAGGTTGAACACTAAGGAAGGAGAAAAGGATTTGTACCGATTGGTCAGGCAGAGAGATCGAACTGGGAAGGATGTGTTGCAAGTTAGAGCAATAAAGGATGGAGATGGAAATGTGTTGACTAGTGAGGAGAGTGTGTTGAGAAGATGGAGGGAGTATTTTGAGCAGCTGATGAACGAGGAAAATGTGAGAGAGAGAAGGTTGGATGATGTGGAGTTAGTAAAGCAGGAAGTGGATAGGATTAGTAAGGAGGAAGTGAGAGCAGCGATTAAGAGGATGAAGAGTGGAAAGTCGGTTGGACCAGATGATATACCGGTAGAAGCATGGAGATGTTTAGGAGAGATGGCAGTGGAGTTTTTAACCAGATTGTTTAACAAGATTTTGGAAGGTGAGAGGATGCCTGAGGAATGGAGAAGGAGTGTGCTGGTACCGATCTTTAAGCATAAGGGAGATGTGCAGACCTGCAGTAACTACAGGGGAATTAAGTTGATCAGTCACACCATGAAGTTATGGGAAAGAGTAGTCGAAGCCAGGCTGAGAGAAGAGGTGACCATCTGTGAGCAACAGTATGGTTTCATGCCGAGGAAGAGCACCACAGATGCCTTATTTGCTTTGAGAACGTTGATGGAGAAGTATAGAGAAGGACAGAAGGAGCTGCATTGTGTATTTGTGGATTTAGAGAAAGCGTACGACAGAGTGCCAAGAGAGGAGTTGTGGTATTGTATGAGGAAGTCAGGTGTGTCAGAGAAGTATGTGAGGGTGGTGCAGGACATGTATGAGGACAGTGTGACAGCAGTGAAGTGTGCAGTAGGAACGACAGACTGGTTCAAGGTGAAGGTGGGACTGCATCAAGGATCGGCCCTGAGCCCTTTCCTGTTTGCAGTGGTGATGGACAGGTTGACGGACGAGGTCAGACAGGAGTCTCCCTGGACTATGATGTTTGCGGATGATATTGTGATTTGTGGTGAGAGTAGTGAGCAGGTTGAGAAGAGCCTGGAGAGGTGGAGGTACGCGCTGGAGAGGAGGGGAATGAAAGTCAGTAGGAGTAAGACAGAGTACATGTGCGTAAATGAGAGGGAGGGCAGTGGAGTGGTGCGGTTACAGGGAGAAGAGGTGAAGAAGGTGGAGGAGTTCAGGTACCTGGGGTCAACAGTGCAAAGTAATGGAGAGTGTGTTAGGGAAGTGAAGAAAAGAGTGCAGGCAGGGTGGAGTGGGTGGAGAAGAGTGACAGGAGTGATTTGTGATAGTAGAGTATCTGCAAGAATGAAAGGAAAAGTTTATAGGACTGTGGTGAGACCTGCGATGTTGTATGGATTAGAGACAGTGGCATTGAGTAAAAGGCAGGAGGCGGAGCTGGAGGTAGCAGAGCTGAAGATGTTAAGGTTTTCGTTGGGAGTGACGAGGATGGACAAGATTAGAAATGAGTTTATTAGAGGGACAGCGCATGTTGGACGTTTTGGTGACAAGGTGAGGGAGGCGAGATTGAGATGGTTTGGACATGTGCAGAGGAGGGACATGAGTTATATTGGTAGGAGAATGCTGAGGATGGAGCCACCAGGAAGGAGGAAAAGAGGAAGACCAAGGAGGAGGTTCATGGATGTGGTGAGGGAAGACATGCAGGTAGTTGGTGTAAAAGAGGCAGATGTAGAGGACAGGGTGGTATGGAGACGGATGATCCGCTGTGGCGACCCCTAATGGGAGCAGCCGAAAGAAAAAGAAGAAGACGACTAAATAAAAATCTAGGATTATGCTTGTTATTTTCTATGAGGGTGGAGAAATATGCTGATTTAGCTGCACTAACAGTTTTTCTAATAAAAACATCTACAAGTCAGAGTAACAACAGGTAGAGGATGAGTTACAAGACATCAAATTGGAACTCCATTTATTCCCTACTGAGCACTTTGTCCTGAAATGTGAGCATAAGAAGAGCAGATAGCGCTGAGATCAAAGAGAAAACAATAATCTTCTATGCACTGGGTGACGTTAGTCATAGCAGAAGGGTGATTAGTATTAGATACATTTATCATCGAAAAATCCTGGGGTTCAGCTCCGTAGGGTCGCCCTATGCGAGAGTCTACAGAGTAGGATGTTGTTGCTTAACTTAACACATGAATTTATATTCATTTAGACATATTCTGCTATTTATTGTGTTTAAAATTAACCAAAAATTAATAAGCATGCATTATAATGTGAATATACTTTTACTTCCTTTTAAAAATTAGCTGTGTATATATTCAATGTCTATATATTTTTACTATGCTGCAGAAAACTGAGCAGAGCAAATTTAACTTCATACAGTGGATAAAGTCTCCAAACTCAACAACAGTTGCTGGTTTTGCTGCAACTCAGGAGATAATAAAGTGCAGAAAGTTGTTCAGACAGAAAAGAAAAAAAAAAAAATCGTTTATTAAAATATCAGAGCATCTACTCCACGATGCAACTCTTCCATTGCCAGGCAACACTTCCACGTCTTACCAGGGACAAAAAGGTACAAATGGCTAACATTCAAATACAATAGAAATCACACTAGTGCCACCTCGTGGTGAAAATACCCAACTACCTTTTATCTGCAAAAACCACAACTTGTTCTACATTCAATTAAAGGTCAAATATTTTTAGCAGCTCCAGGCAAATTTTATTTCTTGAGAAAGAGGCTAAAAATGATTTTTTTGGTCATAAAGGTTGCAGAACTCTGGTCCAGAAGAAGCGAAAATGTTCACAGAGTCCGACCTCAGGGTTGCTGTGCAGAGCAAAATATATTCTCTAA
This sequence comes from Silurus glanis, assembly GCA_014706435.1. NCBI lineage: Eukaryota > Metazoa > Chordata > Actinopteri > Siluriformes > Siluridae > Silurus > Silurus glanis. The sequence goes on from JAAIIK010000257.1 coordinate 9,930, forward strand.
AGTTATTTCTGAAACAATTCTACAATTAACACATCGATTTAAACATCTGACAAATGAAGACAAAATCTCACCAAATCTGAAACCCTTCCAGAAGAGATTTCACACCAAAAGAAATATCCAAAATCCTCTGTCAATGAAAACACTTTTTGTAGATCATATCCACTACTCTTTGCATTACACCATCAAACTTTTCCATTAACAAAAGTACAATAATATGAACATTTTACTAAAATATTTTCATACCTATAAAAAAAAAATGAGGACAGAGGACAATTCTTTCCACGAGGACAAGCACTTTAACGCTAGTGTTTTTTTGAGAGCACCTGTTGCCCCCTATTCTTGTGGCGGTGTGATGCCGCCATCGTAATCTGCTGGAATTCATCCTGGAAGCCACGCCTTTCTTCTGACGTCTACATACCTGATTGGTGCAGCAATCTTCTGCAACGAAGCAATGAATGGAAACGGCAAATGAAGGCGCCTGACGGTAAATTACCATGACGACCATTACCAAAACAAATAAACAAATATACACACACAAATACACTGCGACCAGAGATATCTCCCTACATTAAAATGTATTTATTTTTTATTTACTGCTCCGCTTTTCACATTTTGACAAGGGCAAGTTTTAACCACATACTTAAAATGATTTAATTCTCAGTAGGTCAAGTAGCTTCTTATGTCCCTGGGAATGCTAAATGACAATTTAGCATAGCATGCTAGCTGTAAAAGCTTGTAGTTTGCTTTTAAACAGATTTTAAAAGATCTCAAAGTGTCTCAGTCCCTGAAGAGCTGAGCATCTTTAAAACCAACTCTGTTAAAAAGTATATAGATGACAATTTGACTCCATAATGCCAAATGATCTAAATAAGGATTAGTCCAATAACGGCACAATTCCTATACATCCAATCTTTGGGATTTTCTTCCGGTAGTAAGTGAGAGATGTCATGACCCAACTTCTTAACACAGAACAAAGAACAGACACACAACACACACCACTCAGACAACACACACACCACTCAGACAACACACACACCACTCAGACAACACACACAACACTAGGCACCAGGGGGATCGCAGTCTTCAAACAAAAAAGGTAATCCAGTCTCTCCAATTGAATCACAAATTTTGTAAGTTAGGAGAAAATAATACTATAAAACCAAAACAAAATTTAAGTCTTTTCAAAATGTCCCTTTTTCTTTAGTTCCTTTTCTCTTTTCTCTCTCTTTTTTTTTTAAATAAATTCATTTATCTATTTTTTTCGGGCATATAAAAATTATCGTGGATTCTTTTGGATAATTCAGACAATATCGCCTATATTAGACAGACCGTAAAAAAAACGTCTTCTAATCTTGCATCTTACGTCTAAGCTGAGGAAAACAATGTCGCGAGGAATCATCCCACCAAAGGAAATCATCATTAATTAAACAATTAATTCCTAATCAAGACACGAACACATGCAGCCCTATTGGCTGGCAAATGGGAAAATCTCCGCAAACAAGGAAGTATCCTAAAACTTACCTTGATGCGTGATCTCCCTTCAGATATTGCCGGAAATATCTCTATTTTTATCTTCATTTCTTTTTCAGCAAATGATAGACGTGGCTTTGCAGCTTCTGCCTTTGCACGTGCTAACGCTGCAGCAGAACTTGTTGAATTATTTGAATGTTGCGTGGAGGCACAAGACCTGGTCTTCCAGGTTGGTGAACTTTTCTGACATAGTTTGGAGAAAATAAGTTTACTTGCTTGATGCTGTGTAGAATCGGCTTGAACCGCGATGTCCTGCCCGACAGAGCCGTCCTCTGTATATTTCGACAGCAAGCTAAACTCCACCCTCATCAAATCACAGACACGATATGCCTCTTTTCAACCTTTAATAAGGATAGGTAAACCTAGGAGATAAAAAAGAAAACAATAAATAATAAAATCCACTCTCAATATACACACAAACACTTTTACAAATGCTATATCCCTCTATATTGATTTACCAGGTATATAATAGTAAGCAAAGGAACATTGCAACTCTCTTTCCCATGTAAAAAGGCAGCTAATATAAACAAACATATGTAAGAATTACCAATCCAACAAATAATCATATGTTATGAATGCTACATGAATAAGAAACAATAAACATACCGACGAAGCTACCAAAGGCCATGGAGGAATGCAGATTGTTGCCGATTCACTATAGCACATGTTCAAAACTGCCCATCATGGAAAATGCTAACTTCCTTGTTGGTCATCTGATTAGTCACATGGTAACACTACAATATATAATTATCAAGACGTCCATTAGGGGGAGACAACCATTAACAAACAATTAGATCTCAATTATCATTTAAAAATAACTGTAACAGAACAACTCGTAAATAAATTCTTAATCTTCTCAAAAAACTTTGTTTCAGCAGTTATTTCACGTTCTCTAAGACATCACGAGACAACTGTTTCTCAGTGCTTGTTCAATATGTCTATAAGCAGTATTATCAGGTATACGTAGCAGTTTCTTCTCTCTGAATGATGTGTTCAAAGAGAATAAGGAAAGTTCAGAGTGTAATTACAACTATGCACATATTGTTATAGAATTTAGACCTGAATACTCACTTAGGTTGCCTTCTTAGGCCAACAGAGCAATTAGTGCACAGATTAAGGGGGTGCTGTTTTGATCTTGCTTGAGTGTGTCCACTGTGGCTGATAATCAGTCAGAACTCCAGTTCTGGTTACACCTAGAACAGTCACTGGACCCAGATACTTCGGCTCACCGACCGTGGTAGGTTTCAGACTTCGTATCAGGACCTGCTGATTAGGCACAAAAGGGTGTGTTGGAATTTCTGAGGGCAGAGGAAGAGTTAGTGAAACATCAGCACTAATAGAATAAATTTTTTTAACCAGGGCAGAAACATTGTCGTCCACCATCCCTTCCAGGTTACCTAATGAAAGAAATGCCAGTGCGTACCCTGACCAATGGGGTCGGGAATTGCCGGCCCATTAGAATTTCAAAAGGTGACAGTTTAGTGGTTGAAGATGGGGTCGTTCTCATTTCTGTGAGTACTGCCGGGAGAACAACAGTCCAATTTCGGCCTGTTTCAATGCAGGCTTTAGTAACATGTTCCTTAATGGTTCTGTTCGTTCTCTCTACCACTCCAGCTGACTGTTGGTGATAGGGAATATTAAAATGGCAATCAATTGCTAAGCTTTTAGCCAAAAGATGTGTTACTTTAGAAGCAAAAGGTGTGCCGTTATCACTTTCAATCACACTAGGAATACCAAACCAAGAGAGGATCTTTTTCGTTAATATTTTTACAACTGTTTTAGTGTTCTCTCACGCATGCAAATGCTTCTGGCCACTTACTGAATCTGTCAACTATAACCAACAGGTATCTCACATTTCCAACAGGTGGCATATGTGTGAAATCTATCTGTAGGTGTTGGAAAGGTTGCTCAGGAAAAGTAAGTGCATCATGTCATTCAGGTCAATGTATGTTAGTTTTGGCACAAGTCAAACATGAATCTAACACTAGCTTGGTTGTTTTATACAGTATGATGAGTTTATAGCCTGTATGACTTTAGCTATGCTAATGTGTAACATCCCATGGTAATGCTTCACCAACACTATTAAATCTAGTTTAGGAAGAGCAATTTTCCATCTACATCTCTAATGATACCAACAGAATCTGATTTACATTGTTTAAAAGCCCAATACTTTATGTCCTCCTCAGTAGGCTGACTCTGAAGTATTTTTTAGGTCAATATCTGGTATATTGGAGATATGTGTCAACATTGGGATCTCAGGATTTGAATGTACTGTGTCCAAATCTACTGGTTGTTTTGCTGCCTCCTTAGATACTTTATCTGCTAACGTATTTCTCAGAATTTCCTCTGAATCACCTGCGGCATGTCCTTTAATCTTAACTATGGCCACTTTGGCAGGGAGTTGAACAGCATTTAAGAGGTCGCTTATGAGATTAAAATGTGCTATGGGCTTTCCATCAACTGTTTTGAAGTGTCTTTGATTCCATGTTTCGGCAAAATCATGCACAACACCATAAGCATACTTAGAATCAGTATATAGTCACTACTTTACCTTCAGACAACTGACATGCTCTTGTACGGCTTGTGCAGATGTGTATGGTAATGGTTTAGCTTCAACTATTTCATCAGGTAATCTTACAACCACATATCCACATAAATACACATCAAAGAGATTTGAACACGATCTATCGACATATAGGCAATCCCCCTCTTCCAGGGCCGTATCTAAAAGATCGGGCCTACAAGAGGTCTCTTATTCAATGTGTTTCACCTTTTTCATTGAATTGTTGCACTTTTTAACGGTTTTTAATTAAATGGTGCTTATAAATATGAAAATTTGTTTTTTCACAATACTATCACAATTTTTATGAAAAAGTCATATTTTTGCCAAATTGTGATTTGTACTTTTTGTTTTTTTACTTCACTTATGGCACTTTTCTAAAGATATTTCATGATCATATGATTTATATTTTTACAATTACTCATATTTTCATGGTAAAGGTTAACATTTTTTTTATGAACATGAAAATTCATATTTCACATTTCTAAAAACACTAATATTTATATGAAAATGTCATATTCTGGTCATAAAATGATTTGTTATATCATATTTCATTATAAACATGTAAAATTGTCATAGGCAAGTGCATGCTGTTTGTGCAAATACGCTTGGTTCGAAAAATCGCTTTCTCTTCGTCCTAGAAGCCTGAGACTTGCAAAATCGCATTTTCAGCAGCTAAGAAGCTCATTCTTGACAGCACATAGAATGCTTTGCCAAATATGTGTTTTTGGTTCGTTTTTGATTAATTATGACTTTCTAAACCATTTTTTTGCAACTAAAATATGTATATAAAAAAATTAATATTTTTGATAAATTTTCATGAAATTACACTTATTAATATGAAAATGTATATTTTCCTAATAACTATCATATTTTTTCTATAAACGCATATTTTTGTCAACTATTTGTCATTTCACCTTTGTTGTTCACTTATTGCAATTTTTGCAAAGTTTGTTTTATATAAAAAATAAACTATGCTTATGAATATGATAAATCAATAACTATCAAAACTCTTTTATATATGAAAACAAAAATATATGTCCAAAAATAATTTTTCATGTCAGTTTATTATTTTAATTTCTTATTGCAATATTTATTGATTTTCTATTAAATTATGCTTCTAAATATCAAAATTCATGTTTTAAAAATATCTGTTATCTTTTTATGAAAAATTGTCTTATTTTTATCAAGACATGCTTTGTTAGGTTTCTTTTTTCTTTTTTGTAATATCAATTTATTACATTTATTTATAAAATTATGCTTATGAATATGATTTTTTTTTTTTTTACTTTTGAAATGAATCTCTTTTTTTATGAAAAAAGGCATATTTTTGTCCAACGATAATTTGTCATGACACATTTTTCGTTTACTTATTGCACATTTCAATGGTTTTTAATGAAAATTTGCTTATGAATATGCAAATTGATATTCTCCCAATAACAATCATATTCTTATCAAAAAAGTCATAGTTTTCAAACCACCGTTTGTCATGTAACATTTTTTGTTTACATCTTGCACTTTTTAACGTTTTTTAAATTAAATTATGCTTAGAAATCTGAAAATTCATATTTTCACAACAACTCATTTTTTATGGTAAATGATAACATTTTTTTATGAAATTATGATTATGAATATGAAATGTAATATTTTAATTAAAAAAATGTTTATAAAAATTTTTTTTTCAATCTATTGTTTGTCATCATGTTTTGCATTTAATTTTTGCACTTTTAACGTTTTTAGTTAAATGATGCTTATGAATATGAAAAGTCAAATTTTTCACAATAACTTGTAAAAACTTAATTTGTCATATTGCGTTATTCATTGCAGTTTTGCACTTTTTAACAGTTTTTCATGAAATTATTTGTATTAATTAATTTACCAATTAACTTAATATTTTTTTATTAAAAAAGGTATTTTTCGCTCAAACCATGGTTTTTCATGTAAGTTTTTCTCTTACATATTGCACTTTTTAATGGTTTTTAATGAATAATTAATGCTAATGAATAAGAAAATTTGTATGTTCACAATAACTCATATTTTTATGAACAAGTTAACTTTTTTTCAATGAAATTATGGTTATGAATATGAAATGTAATATTTTAATAACAACAAAAATGTTTTTTATAAAAGAAAGTCAGATTTGTTTCAACTTATTGTCATATCAGTTTTTGCAATGAATATTTGCACTTTTTAATGTTTTTTTTAAAGAAATTATGCTAATGAATATGAATCATTTCAAATTTAACTTGTAAATACTTGATTTGTCATTTCACATATTTCAGTGAATTTTTGCACTTTTTAACATTTTATCATGAAATTGTTCCGATGAATATGAAAATTTATAATTTCATATTTTTAATAAAAAGGGTATATTTTTTTTCTCAGACCATGTTTTTAAAGTAAGTTTTTTGCTTGCATATTGCAAATTTAAGTTTTTTTCATTAAATATTTATAAATATGAAAATTCCTATTTTCACAATATCACATTTTCAATGAAAATGTCATATTTTTGTCAAAACATGATTTGTATAGTCACTTATTTGTTTCTTAATGCCACTTTTTAAAGGTTTTTCCATGAACCTATGCTTCTGAATATTAAAATTAATATTTTCATATTGACACTCATATTTTATGTAAAAGTCATATTTTTGTCAAACCATGGTTTGTCATGTAAAAATTGTTTGTTCACGGATTGCACTTTTTAACAGTTTTTCATTTAAAAAACTTTCTTTCGGCTTCTCCCGTTAGGGGTCGCCACAGCGGATCCTCCGCATGCTTGATTTGGCACATGTTTTTACGCTGGCTGCCCTTCCTAACGCAACCCTCCCCAATTTATCCGGGCTTGGGACGGCACTGAAAGTGGCTGGGGTTGGTTCCCTGACCGGGGATCGAACCCGGGCCTCAGCGGTGAGAGCGCCGCATCCTAACCACTAGACCACCAGGGACCTAACAGTTTTTCATTTAATTATGCTTATTAATATGAAAATTCTTATTTTTACAATCACATTTTTTTTATGAGAATTTTCTAGGTATATTTTGTCATGTCACCTTTTCCTGCACTTATTGCACTTTTTTTTTAATAGTTTTGAATGAAATTATCCTAATGAATATGAAAATTAATATTTTCACAATAACATATTTTTAATGATAAAGGTTAACATATTTTTTTAAATGAAATTATGATTATGAACATGGATTGTAATATTTTAATAAAATCAATTTTGTATAAAAAAAAATTTAACCATTGTTCCCCTTCAGGAACTCGAGCTGCGTCGAAACGCTATGGGAACGCCCCTGCGTGACCGCGCTCTGAACCACGTGTGTAATCTGACCAATAGGAGTTTGGAACGTGACGTCATCAGCGGGCGACGTCGCGTAAACAGGAAGCTACAAATGGCTGCGAGATGGACAAGACGCTAGCTTCTGCTCGTTCAGGTAAGCGCTGTTTCGCTGTGTTTTTCTGATCGAGTGATGGCTGGCAGACAGAATTACCGCAAATGTGTTCATCCATGTCCGCGTTTCATTACCGGTAAGGATTCACATGATCGGTGTGTTGTTTGCCTGGGAGTGGAGCATGCACAATCGGCTCTCGAGGGTGTCGATTGCTCGTATTGTAGCCGCATGGCCATGCGCACGCTTCGCTCCCGGAGAGGGCTCTTTGAGAAGAGCTCTCTCCCTCGCGGCTCCGGTCCCGCTCTTGCTGAGGCACAGCGGTGCCGGCGCTCGTGGGGCTCGCAGGCCGATATAGCAGCGGGGTTGGAGTCGGAAGCAGCCCCGATGGCTTCTTCTTCTCCCGGTGCGAGCAGCGCGGCATTACATGCCTCTCCTTCCGAGGAAGGTGAGCTGATGGATGCTAGCGAGCCCGTGGATTCCTCGCAGCCTGTGCTGTATGAGGAACTCCTCGAGGTTGTGACGCGAGCCGTAGCTAAGCTGGATCTAGCTTGGCTGGTGGAGCAGCAGAAACAGCGCGCACCCAGTAAGCTGGATGATCGTTTTCTGCGTCCTGTGTCACTTCCTCGGCGCCGGGGCCTGCCGTTTTTTTCCGCTCTGCACACCGAGGTGTCCAGATCCTGGGAAACCCCATACTCAGCGCGTACTTCTTCTCACCACTCCTCGCTCTACGCGAACGTGGTTGGGGCTAAGGCGTGCGTCTACGGGGCGATGCCGCGTGTTGAAGAGACGCTAGCCAGCTATCTCTCTCCTAGCGTAGCATCGTCACTGAAGGCTCCGGTGTTCTCTACTAAGCCGCTACATGCTACATCGGCTTTAGAGGGAAGGCTTACGTGACAGCAGGTCAGGCTGCGGGTTGTCTCCAGACCATGTGTGTGTTACAGGCTTACCAGGCTGACCTGCTACGTGATTTGGATGAGGGACTTAGCTCCGGGGCCGCTGATATTAAGGAGTTGCGTCTCGCTGCCGACTTAACCCTTCGGGCCACGAAACACACGGTGTGGGCCGTTGGTCGGTCCATGGTGGCCCTGGTGGCCACAGAGAGGCATCTGTGGCTCACCTTGTCTTACCTCCCGGACAAGGATTGAGCTGTGCTCTTGAACGCTCCGATGGCTCCTCCTGGACTGTTTGGTGACGCTGTGACAGCGGTCGTGAACAGGTTTCAGGAGCCTAAAAAGCAGTTGGCTGCGTTTCAGCAGTACCTCCCTCGCCGATCTCGTGGGGCTGGTCGGCGGCAGCCCCAGCCTGGTCCTTCCGGGCACCGCGAAGCCCAGAAACAGAGCGTCGCCACCCGATCTCCGCTGGCGGGGCCTAAGGGTCCGAGGCGTGGCTCTAGGCCCAAAAAGGAGCAGGATGACCTGAGGGTCACCCTCGCCTATAACAAACGGGCTGTGGTGCGGAGATCCTGACGATCTACGGTCGGGGGGACGGTGTACACCTCACGCTACAGTGCCCATCCCTCCCCTGCACCACCAGGAGGCCAGGCCTCCCTCCAGCGGGCGTCTCCCTCCACTCCCTCCCGCCGCCTCTCACGAGGTGTCATCAGCTGCAGGGCCCCACCCCAGCTGCTCTGAGTGTGTCAGAGGCCAGCCCTGAGGGGCTGGTTCTCTTGAGGAACTTTCTGGCAGCCTGGGAGGGGCTGCCAGAAGTCTCCCGGTGGGTCCTGCAGACTATAGAGGGCGGTTACACGATTCAGTTTGCGTCCTCTCCCCCCGTTTCAACGGGGTGTGTCCCACCCTGGTGGGACCCGAGCAGGTTCTGGTCCTGGAACACGAAGTGCGCACACTCCTGGGGAAAGGGGCCATCGAGGTGGTTCCCCCCTCGGTTCAAGAGTCAGGCTTCTACAGCCCAAACTTCGTCGTTTCGAAGAAGGATGGCGGGTTGCGTCCCATTCTAGATCTTCGCTCCTTGAACCGCTCTCTCAGGAGGCTCAGGTTAAGGATGCTCACCCTCAAGGGGGTCGTGACTCAGATCAGGTCCGGGGACTGGTTCGTCACTATAGATCTGAAGGACGCGTACTTTCACATCTCCATCCTTCCTGCGCACAGGAGGTTCCTGAGGTTTGCTTTCGGGGGCGTAGCATACCAATATTGGGTCCTCCCGTTCGGCCTGGCACTCTCGCCCCGCACCTTTACGAAATGCGTCGATGCAGCACTGACCCCGTTGCGGCTCCAGGGCATCTGCATTTTGAATTACATCGACGATTGGTTGATCCTGCCTCATTCAGTGCTACAGGCGATTCGGCACCGAGATGTCGTCCTCGCCTGCATGAAGGTGCTTGGGTTTCGGCTAAACGCCAGAAAAAGCGTGCTTTCTCCTGCACAGAGAACCACCTTTTTGGGCGTAGTGTGGGATGCGACCAGGATGCAGGCACGGTTGTCGCCTGCTCGGGTCAAGGTCATCCTCACTGCCGTCAGGAGAGTGCGGGAAGGCCAGCCACTCACTGTGAACCAGTTCCATTTTGGGTGGGTCTCATGGCGGAAGCGTCCAGCATAATTCCGCTCGGTCTCCTGCACATGAGGCCCCTCCAGTGGTGGCTCCGGGGCAGGGGGTTCTCCCTCAGGGGAAACCCGCATCATACTATCAAGGTCTCGCGGCATGCCCTTCAAGCCTTGGATGTCTGGAAAGACTGGACGTTTCTGTCCCGTGGCCCCGTGTTGGGGACTCCGTGTCATTGCGTGACGCTAACGACGGACGCTTCCCTCACGGGGTGGGGAGCAGTCATGAGTGGCCACTCTGCCCAGGGTCTGTGGAGCGGCCCACGTCTCTCGTGGCACATAAATTGCCTGGAGATGATGGCAGTGTTTTTGGGGTTAAAGCACTTCCTCCCGGACCTGAGAGATCGGCATGTATTGGTCCGCACGGACAATACTGCAGTGGTCTCTTACATCAACCACCAAGGGGGTCTCCGATCTCGCCCCTTGTACAAGCTAGCGCGAGCGGTCCTCTTGTGGTCTCGGGACAGGCTCCTATCTTTGAGGGCCATTTACATCCCGGGACGGTTGAATGTCAGAGCAGACGCCCTGTCGAGGCAGGGACCGAGGCCTGGGGAATGGCGTCTCCACCCCGAGGTGGTGGGGCTCATATTGCAGAGGTTCTACAGAGCCCAGGTGGATCTTTTTGCGACCCAGGAGACCTCACACTGTCCCCTCTGGTTCTCTCTCTCTCACCCAGCCCCGTTAGGGCTGGATGCCATGGTACAGTTATGGCCGAGGCTACGCCTGTACGCCTTTCCCCCGATCGCTCTGCTCCCTGGAGTTCTGGAGAGAGTTCGCCGGGATGGATTCCGTCTCCTCCTGGTAGCGCCTCGATGGCCGGGCAAGCCGTGGTTTGCGAATCTGGTGTCCCCACTTGAGGGCCCTCCGTGGGAGATTCCTCCCAGGAGGGATCTCCTCTCACAGGCAGGCGGAACCCTGGTTCACCCCCGCCCAGAGTTGTGGAGGCTGTGGCTGTGGCCCCTGAAGGGGCACAGTTCATAGCGGCTGGTCTCTCTACCGAGGTAGTAGACACCCTTCTCCACTCCAGAGCTCCCTCCACGAGGAGGTCATACGCCGCACGATGGCGACTGTTCACGTCTTGGTGCAAGCACCATGGCCTGGAACCTGTTAACTGCCCGATCGGTTCGGTTCTGGAGTTCTTACAGGAACAGTTTGCCACAGGGTTAACCCCTTCGACCCTAAAGGTTTACGTGTCCGCCATCGCGGCATATGGCACCCCGCCTGCGGGGCAGTCGTTGGGTAGGCACCCGCTGGTGACACGTTTCCTCCGCGGCACCCGGAGGCTGAGGCCCGGGACGCGACCCAGGGTGCCTGTCTGGGATCTGGCAGTTGTGCTGGCGCTCTATCTGAGCCCCCTTCAAGCCATTAGCTGATGTGGCCCTTAGGTTTCTGTCTATTAAGACCACCTTCCTCTTGGTGATTTCCTCCCTGAAGAGGATCGGGGATCTGCAGGCTCTGTCTGTGGCCACGTCTCGCCTGGAGTTTGCCCCTGGCATGGCCAGAGCGTTTCTCTATCCGAAACCTGGGTACGTACCTAAGGTGCCTTCGGCTTCCTCACGTCCTGTCGTGTTACAGGCATTCTGCCCTCCTCCGTTTACAGCCCCCGAACAGGAGCGACAGCACCGACTGTGTCCAGTGTGAGCACTGGACACTTACCTCCGCAGGACGAGTCCGTGGAGGAAGTCGGAGCAGCTGCTTGTCTCCTATGGCCCTAACAGGAAAGGTTTCCCGCCAATAAGCAGACTTTGAGCAGATGGGTAGTGGATGCGAATGTGTCGGCTCACGAGTCCTCTGGCCTCCCCGCACCGCTCGGGGTCCGAGCTCACTCGGAGTGTGGCGGCCTCTACGGCCTGGTCCGGCCTGGTCCGCTGGAGTGTCACTCCGGGACATCTGTGACGCTGCGGCTTGGTCCACCCCGCTGACCTTTGTCAAGTTCTATGACCTTGACCTCAGAGCCACCCCGGGCTCCTTTGTCCTACGTGCTGGTGCTGAGGCCCTCACTCTCTAGGCAGGGTCTGGTTAGTGTGGCGTGATTGGACACTCGTTCCCATAGCGTTTCGACGCAGCTCAAGTTCCTGAAGGGGAACTCCCCGAGGGAACAAGACGCTATGTCTCCGTGCCACACTCCCTGCATCCCTGCGACGCTTACCTTCTCTCGCAGGAGTTAGCGTCTTGTCCATCTCGCAGCCATTTGTAGCTTCCTATTTACGCGACTTCGCCCGCTGATGACGTCACGTTCCAAACGCCTATTGGTCAGATTACACACGTGGTTCAGAGCGCGGTCACGCAGGGGCGTTCCCATAGCGTTTCGACGCAGCGTCTCGTTCCCTCGGGGAACTAGGGTTACGGTCATAACCTAGAGACGTTTGTCATCACGTTTTGCGTTGAATTTCTGCACTTTTAACGTTTTTTAGTTAAATGATGCTTATGAATATGAAAATTCATATTTTCACAATAACATTTTTATAAAAAAAAGGTAACGTTATTTTTATGAAATTATGGTTTTGAATATGAAATGTAATATTTTAATAAAAACAATGAATTTTTTATAAAAGAAAGTCAGATTTTTTTCAAATCATTGCTTATCGTATCACTTTCAACAGTTTTTTTGTTTAAAGATGCTTATGATATGAAAAGTCATAATTTTAAAATATCTTGTAAAAACTTGGTCATATCACGTTTTTCATGAAATTATTCGGATGAATATACAAATGTATATTTTAACAATTAAGTTAATATTTTTTTTTAAATGTTATATTTTTCTAAAACCATGGTTTTTGCTTACATATTGCACTTTTTAACTGTTTTTTTTTATTAAATGATGCTTATAAATATGAAAATTAATATTTTTACAATATCTGTCATATTTTTCAACAAAAAAGTAATATTTTTGTCAAACATGATTTGTATGGTCATTTTTTTTTGTTTTTTATTCACTTATGGCACTTTTTTTAAGGTATTTCATGAACATATGATTTGTATTTTTACAATTACTCATATTTTTTATGGTATAGGTTAAATTTTTTTTAATTAAATTATGATTGAGTAGGAAATGTTATGTTTTAATACAAACAATACATCTTTTATTTAAAAAGTCTTTTTTTTTTTCAACCCATTGTTTGTCATATCATGTTTTGCATTGAATGTTTGCACTTTTAATGGTTTTTAGCTAAATGATGCTAATGAATATGAAAAGTCATATTTTTCCGCAATAAATTTTAAAAACTTCATTTGTCATATCACATTTCTTTATCGAATTATCTTATTATTTTAACAGTTTTTCATTAATTTATACCTTTGTATTTAAAAAAATCATATTTTACCAATTTATTTGATATTCATATGAAAATAGTCATATTTTTGCCAAACATGGTTATCATGAAACTTTTCTTTCACTTATTGCAATTTTTCAACGGTTTTCCATGAAAATATCCTTCAGTATATGAAAATGTATATTTTACTAATTAATTGCATATTTATGTAAAACGTCATCATTCTGTCTAACCATGTAAAAGTTTTTCGTTTACGTATTGCACTTTTTAATTTTTTTAAAAGAAATTATGCTAATGAATATAAAAATTCATATTTTCACAATCTCAGATTTTTATGAAACAGTTAACGCTTTTTAAATGAAATTATGGTTATGAATATGATATGTAATATTTTAATAAAAACAATGTTTTCTAAAAGGAGAATTATAAATAGGAGAATTTTACCAATTAATTTAATGTTTATTAAAAAAGGTATTTTTGTTCAAACCATTTTGTCCCTTACATATATCACTTTTGCAGTTTTTTCATTAAAAGATGCTTATTAATATGAAAATAAAATTTTTAATGAAAAAGTCATTTTTGCCAAATCATGATTTGTATGGTACATTTTTTGTTTTTCATTCACTTATATCACTTTTTTAAAGGTTTTCTATGGTTATATGATTTATATTTTCACAATTACTCATATTATTATGGTAAAGGTTAATGTATTTTTATGAAGTTATGATTATGAATAGGAAATGTTATATTTTCATAAAAACAATACATATTTTATAAAAAAAAAAGTCTAAAATTCTAAAAACTTGATTTGTCATATCAGTTCATGTAAGTTTTTCATATTTCAAGTCGCATACATATTGCACTTTTTTTATTAAATCATGCTTATAAATATGAAAATTATTATATTTTCTCAATAACTATAACGTTTTTAATTCTTCTTCTTTTTTCTTTCGGCTGCTCCCATTAGGGGTCGCCACAGCGGATCATTCATCTCCATACCACCCTGTCCTCTACATCTGCCTCTTTCACACCAACTACCTGCATGTCTTCCCTCAACACATCCATGAACCTCCTCCTTGGTCTTCCTCTTTTCCTCCTTCCTGGTGGCTCCATCCTCAGCATTCTCCTACCAATATAACTCATGTCCCTCCTCTGCACATGTCCTAACCATCTCAATCTCGCCTCCCTCACCGTAAGTTTCGAATAGACTACAAACTACTGCTACTCACTTATAAAGCACTAAATGGTTTGGCTCCCATGTATCTCTCCAGTCTTTTAACACGCTACAATCCGTCACGCTCCCTGAGATCTCAAAACTCTGGGCTTCTAGTAGTTCCTAGAACATTTTCCTAGAACAGACACACTCACCCAGTTTAAGTGCAGATTAAAACATATCTTTTTAGCAAAGCCTACACATAACACGTCTCACATCATAACCTTGTGCTCCAGAACATCTGATCACATGCACACATGTGCACATCCATCAACATTCTCAAAGCAAATAAGGCATCTGTGGTGCTCTTCCTCGG
>JAAIIK010000258.1:2230-21096 GCA_014706435.1 Silurus glanis
GAAGAGAGGAGTAAGAAGAGGAGTGAGGAGAGGATTGATGAGAAGAAGAGAGGAGGAGAGGAGTGAGGAGAGGATTGATGAGAAGAGGAGAGGAAGAGAGGAGTGAAGAGAGGAAGAGAGGAGTGAGGAGAGGATTGATGAGAAGAAGAGAGGAGTGAGGAGAGGAATGAGGAGAGGATTGATGAGAAGAAGAAAGGAGGAGAGAAGTGAGGAGAGGAGTGATGAGAAGATAAGAAATGCAGAGAAAATAGGAAAGGAGAGATGATGAGAGGATAATAAAGTGTATAAAAGCGAGAGGAGAAAAAAGGAGAGATAAGGAAAGAAATGAAAAGGAAATAGAAGCAGAGGAAAGAAAAGATGAGAAAAGATGTGCTACTGTCTGATGGACTGAAGGATACTTCCTTTTGTTTCAGACATTACCTGATGTTTCCTGTAGGTGGACTTCCAGGACCAGAGTTCAGTCCACTCTGACACACACACACACACACACACACACACACACACACACACACACACACACACACACACACTGCAGATTTATTGGCACTTTGGTAAAAATGGTTGATTGTAAGTAAATAATAATTGAGTATAAAACCTGAAGGAGACGGAACAGGGATCTGAGACACCTTCTGATGAGTCATTTATTGTTTAACAGCAATCTGTTCTCTCTTACTGTACAATGATTCAGCTTTCCTTAGTATCGTGTCTGCATTCATTCTGATTTCTCACGTATCCAGATGTGACTCTGATCACATGTCTCATGTCTTTGTGCAGTAATTAATCCCAGGCACTCTTCATAGGATGTTTTTTAGTTGAAAAACCTTTGCGATGATAAATAATTGACTCTTTTATACGAGCGTTTATTTACACTATTTATATAAATTTATACAAAGATAATTAGAAAATATGGGCAAAGTTTTGTGAACTCGTGACTGAGGCTGCAACAACTCATCAATCAAATGAATAATAATCGATAATGAAATTAGTTGTCAACTAATGCCATGATCGATTATTTTGGATGCTCAAGTTACGGGTTCGCTTGACCGTGAGAACTCAGCTGCTTTGGAAGTGGAGGAGAGTACAGGGTCGAACGGCAGCAGGGAAAAGTCTGCGTCCAGGTCATCTAAGGCAACGAGAGCATTTTATATTAAACACAACAAAGAAGACTGTAACCTGTAAACTTCACAAAATGTCAAACTCGCTCAAATCTTTATGCCCACACATTTTTTTCTGCTTCTAACATCAACTCTGAGGATTAAATGTTCACTTGCTGCCAAATAAATAAATCCACCCACTAACAGGTGCCATGATGGAGTTAGTGTTACTCACTTCACCACTCATTGGTCATAAAGTTATGGCTGATCGGTGTATAATTTATCATTCAAAATATTAAGGCACCGGTATGCAAGGCTAAAGAACATCAGGGAAGCGTGTAGCCATGCACCCAAGGCTGCTCCATGATTAGCATTCACATACTTGCCTTTGCACCTTTTCCACATCTGGAAGATTGAATGCTCCATCTGCTAGAGGGTAGCATTCCAGTAAAATGGTGGCGATTCCATGTGGCATCAGAGCTTTCATTTTCGAAGGTAACCGTCTAGAAAGGAAGGCAAGCAATGTCAGATAAACCTCAAACCTGGGAATTTATCATGCTATAGGCATAAGGTCAGGTGTAATGCTAATCCTACAGTAAACACCGATTTGGTCAAATTATGTTCTGTTTCTTTGAAGTGCTTATTCAAAATACCTGCTGTTTTTAGCTTCTCTAAATGAGGTTAACTGGAGGTGGGCCTGGGTCATGTGTGAGTTCCTGCAGGTCGAGCTGGGGCTGAAAAACTACATGCAACCGATCTTATCCGAGTGCTAAATATAGAGCGGAAAAATGCTTGACAGTTTCTCTCGGTTTCTCTCTCTCTCGCCCTCCCTCCCATCTTTTTCTCTTACTGTGTGTGAATGCAGAATAGAATGCACATTTTATCCACCGTATCTTTTTGTTAAAGAAATGCACACATAGGTACATTATTCTCTTGTCATTTTTCTTTGTGCCATTCAGTTAAAATATGGTCATTTGAATCAAATATCCAAGCGTCAGGCACACTGCACCCCCTGCTGGAATCTACCAACAAATGCAAGTTTAGATATTAGAGCAGTTTTGGTAATTACCTTCTAGTGGTCGACCGATTAATCAGTTTTGCACCAATAGTTGATTTCTGAAATCCATACCGATAGATCTTCTCGTTTCTGGTCCGCTGTCATTACAAGAACAGCCTCTAGAGGCGAATCACTGACACCAGTGCTGTTTCTTTTTAGCAGTGAGACCGAGCGGTGCACAGAAAGCACTATATTATATTTATTGTTTACAATGTATTAATTATAGAATGATATTTATTAATTAATATATTTGTATTTATTTTCCTCAGCACATTTTCATTATTTAGTACTGGGTTTTTTTCTTTTTTTTTTTTTGTAATAAGTTCAGTTCTATTTTACATGGAGTGTGCGTTTGTTTTTTATTCAGTATTCATTTTAAAAACTATACGTTGATTAATCGGTTTTCAATAAATAAATAAATAATAAATAAATAAATAAAAATATTGCAATAAAAATATTGCAATAGTAATGAATAGCACCTAACCCATAAATATATTTGTTTTTCAGGTGGATTTGTCAGTAAGTAACAGCTGCTATACTGCCCCTGGTCTGTAGCAGCGGTGAGCAGCAGTGGTGCGGCAGCTGTGCCATGTGATGGAGCGATTTCCTGTCCACTGAGTGTGCTGCTGTCAGCACTGCAGACATGTCTGCTTGCAACACCTTTACTGAACACGTGTGGAAGCCAGGCGAGTGCAAGAACTGCTTCAAGCCCAAGAGTCTGCACTGCCTACCTGAGGGGAGTCCACTCAAGTATCCCCCTGAACAAGTCCTCAGCCAACACAGTCACACGTCTCCAGGTGGCACAAATAACATTAACCACCCATCACCCACAGGTGTCAGGGCTATTACTAACGCTAACCTTGCTAGTAACCCTCAGAGAAGCAGCAGTTCTTCCCGTTCGGGCCAGTTTCGCCCTCCTGTAGCAAAAAAGCCTACAATTGCTGTAAAGCCTACCATGATGCTCCCATGCTCCGGAATTGGCCTAGATTTAGAAGGAAATGCTCAAAAACTGGTCGAGGGGGCAGAGTCTGGAAAAGCTTCAGCATTTACCATTTGGAATCACAATGGCTTTAACAGGAAGAGGCCCACAGAACCAAACAACAATGAGAGAAATGATGAAAGGGTAGAGATGGGGGGATTTGCCTCGTTCTGCCCACCGAGCAGTAACAATAACAGTGGCCTAACTGATGTGCTAAAGGAGATTGCAGGTTTGGACTCGGATCTTAGCTCCAATAGGGACGACTTCTTGGGCCGGATCAGCTGTTCATATAGGCGCTCATTGGAGAGAGGCTTGCCTGCAGCCAGCTGTCTGGCCTTGGGTCGTAGCGGTAGTGCAAATAAACATGTCTCTTTGAGCAACAGCGCTGAGATTATCAGTTCCGAAGGGGGGCGCTTCTGCTACCCAGAATTTTCTGTTGATGGGGAGGAGGATGAAGAATATGAAGAGGAAAGTGAGAGTGATGACGGTGAGCATGAGAGCTGGGATGAGAGTGATGAAGAGCTTTTAGCTATGGAGATCCGGATGAGGGGCCAGCCACGCTTTGCTAATTTTCGTGCTGCAACGCTTTCTCCAGTTCCCTTTGCAGCTGGTAAGAAGTGGAACACTGTACCTCTGCGGAACCGCTCCCTGCAACGGATCTGTGCTGTCGACTACGACGGCTATGATGATATTCTAAATAGTTACCCTTCCATGGACTCCAGTGGAGCACCCAGCCTGCTTCCATATGGCTCCAACCCCCAGGGCAGTGGTTTCCTGTCTAATTCAGAGTCTATCACCTCACCAGAATCGTCATCATCTCTGCCTGAAGACTCCTGCACCTCCAGCAGTGGAAGCAGTGTTTCTCGCAACCAGCCTAACGGGTTACACCCCATTCCGTTTAGTAGAGACTCTGCAGTACATCAAGATCCAGTGGGCCGAGCATTTAGCTCACCTAAAGCCACTGAGACGCACAAAGCTGTTCTGGCGATCAGATTACAGGATCAAGACATTAATCAGAGAGAAGGCGGCCCTCTTCCACAGGCCCTTCCTGGCCAGCCAATCACGATAAGCTTTAGCCCAACAGAGGAGCAGCCTAAACCTTACAGAGTAGTGAGTTTGGAAAAAACTCCCATCTGTAAGCCTTACACTGTGGTTGATGTATCAGCATCTATGGCCAGCACTGAGGAACAAAATACTGAGAACACTGCCAAGCCTAAATGCCCAACCACATCACTGGGTCCTCCACCCTACCCAGGAGCCTCAAAAAACATCCCCCTCTCAGCCTCTCCTTTCTCTCCAAAATCACCTGTATCACCCAAAACTCCCCTTTCACCCAAGTCTGCAGCAGTATCTCCAACCACTCCAATATCTCCATTGAATTCGGTTTCTCAATCAGTCCCAGTCTCTCTAAGTACTGCCTTGGCCAATGCTGCTACATCTAGCCCATCCTGTAAGAAGCCTGGGAACATTCGTTACCAAGAGGTGTGGACGTCTAGCACTAGCCCTCGGCAAAAGCTCCCCAAAGTAGAGTTGCTTAGTGGGACGCCCTCGGGATCATCAGTCCCTCCCAGACACGTTAATCATAAATCAGCTCCCACCTCCCCGGTTGCTGGTATCTCCTCTTCACGCACCATACCCGTGAAGTCACCTAATTTGTCAGAGATCAAATTCAACAGCTACAACAATGCTGGCATGCCTCCTTTCCCAATCATCATCAGAGATGAACCCACGTATGCACGGAGTTCCAAGAATGCAGTAAAAGTTCCCATTGTGATTAACCCAAGTGCATATGATAATCTGGCGGTGTATAAAAGCTTTCTGGGTGTATGTGGTGAGCTGCCGCAGGCCAAACCAGGAACAGGAGGTCGAGTAGCCAGCCACACGTATGAGGAAATCGGCAACTCTGAGAATGCTCAGGCCTCACCAACAGAGCACAAGCTCAAAAAACTTGTCTCGGCTGACACCACGGAAGAGAGGGACACCACAAGAGCAGGAGCTCACAGTGACAAAGGCAAAAATACTCCAGAGTGTAGTACATCAGCCAACATTTCCGTTACTGTTTCGAGCCATAGAACAAATATTGTCCCAACTCTTAGCACTGTGTCTAGCAGTCTGACAAAAAGCAGCTCTGTTAAACTCAACAGTAGCTCTAACACCGGTGATGACTTACCTGCATCAGGCAGCAGTGAGGGCCCGATCTCCTCTAGCACTGGGTCAGGGCACAGGGAGAAGGCCAGCAAGGTGCTGTCTCAGATAGTAGCCTCAATCCAGCCACCCCAATCTCCTCCAGACTCGCCTTCTGCTCACAGCAAAACCTGCAGCTTTGAGGAGCTCTACTCTCTTCCCCCTGATGCAACTAAGGGTACTCTCAGCAGACCCAAATCTCTCCACTGCCCTCCAGACAGCAGCCTGTCCAAATCGCACACGCCATCCAAGCTCTTACCGAAGTCCCAGAGTGCCTCAGCAGCCGAGGCTTGCACTAGTCCAAAATCTGAACCCAGTGCCCCCTTTCCTCCACCCAGATCCACCTCTTCCCCATACCATGCCAGCAACCTGCTTCAGAGGCACTTCAGCAACTGGACCAGACCCACAGGCTCCAGGCCGAGTGACGGGGATGTTAGCCCCGGGGTAGAAGGCAGACGTTCTGCTGACAGTAACAGGCCTAAGCGTTGGATCTCCTTCAAGAGCTTCTTTCGTCGGCGAAAAGATGAGGAAGAACAAAAAGAGAAAGCAGAGAAAGAGAAAGAGAAAGAAAAAGGAAAGCTTGTGGGCTTGGATGGTACTGTTATCACCATGTTACCTCCTCCTCCCCTCCAGAGGCAGCATTGGTTTTCCGAGTCAAAAACCGATGATCCCAACCAGAAACCCACCATTATATTTACCTATAAGCCAGACAGTGGGGCAGGAGGCGATGGGGAGGCAGAACTCAGGGTGGAGGAATGTAATGCAGGGGCAACTGGAGTGCTGTCATACAACCAGCCAGGCCCACCTAAGAGCAGAGCCAGCCTTTTGATCAGCAAAGTGATGAGGTAAGTGCTTTCTATTATGGATGTGTATCTACTGATAATTATATATAAGAAAATGTTTTAGTAGACAATGAACATTGTCTCAAAGCAGCTTTATAGAGATAAAACGGTTATAATAGATTGTATAAGTTTGTTCTTTACAATTGTGGGTTTGTCCCTAATGAGCAAGCGATGGCATGAGGAAAGAAACCTTGAGAGGAAGCAGACTCCAAAAGGAACTCGTCTTCATCTGGGTGGCGCTGAATGTGCATTCATTACAGTTCCATCATTGTTTAGAAGTGCACCTGTGGTCCTGAGCACATTGTAGTAGACTGTTGATATTAATTACAGTCTGAAACAATCCTCAAAGTTCTTGAGTTGCTCAGTAACTTCAGTGATCTTTAGGTTGTTGATGTGGAACCATCTCCTGCTGTACAGAGCGGTTTTTATTTGAAGAGAACTTCATCTAGAGGGAGGGCATGAGGATGAATCGAACAGATCAGAGAGGAGAGGGACAGGCGGACTAGTCACTGGTACCTAAGGAACTTGTTTAACTCGAGAGAGAAAGAGAAGCGAGGTGACAGGTTTTCTTAGGCCAGGTTTATGCTTGTTGTTAATTTTGAATATACATTAAAATGGAGGCCATTTGGTGCAAATCATGGTGTAAACAATGGGGCATTTTAACATCTTATCCCTTCCAAGGTCCCTGTGAGACTTTTTTTCTTTCATCAAACCCATTTTGCCTGAGTTTCCTACATCATGTATATTATTCAATGCTTTTACATACAAGGTCGCAGTACTGTTTTGAGCAACATGATGGTGTTTTTGTTTCTGAATGAATCATTCGTTTAAATGATTTGTTTCAACCGCAATGACTCACTTATTGACAGCGACTTACTGGTGGTTTTAATTTCACATTTAAAGTTTCTTAATTCCTTTTTTTTTTTTTTTTTTTTTAAATAATCTCGGTAGCAGAGCTGAAGATGATGAGATGTTCATTGGGAGTGACGACGATGGACAGGATTAGAAATGAGTTTATTAGAGGGACAGCGCATGTAGGACGTTTTGGAGACAAGGTGAGGGAGGTGAGATTGAGATGTTTTGGACATGTTCAGAGGAGGGACATGGGGTATATCAGTAAGAGAATGCTGAGGATGGAGACACCAGGAAGGAGGAAAAGAGGAAGACCAAGGAGGAGGTTTATGGATGTGGTGAGAGAAGACATGCAGGTAGTTAAGAGGCAGATGTAGAGGACAGGGGGGTATAGAGACGGATGATCCGCTGTGGCGCCCCCTAATGGGAGCAGCCGGAAGAAGAAGAAGAAGAGTCAAGGTTTTATGTATAAAATATCAAAACATTATAGATGCATTTGTAACTGCAGGTTTGAGCATCGCACAGTGTGTACATGCATGTAAATACCACTTCAGCTGCAGCTTCTGTTTCCTCTGCATTAAAGAGTTTGTTGGTGCTGATATCATTTGTTTGGTAGCAGGCAATTTCTGCTGCTTGTGTTTGAGTGAATTCTAAACAAAGCCTAGCAGTGATTGCAGGAAGGTGCTATGTGTTGCCCCATGAGAATCTATGGATATATTTTTCTCACTATGCTTTCCATGTAAGTTTAAGGACTTAAGTCTAGTTTTGAAACGATACACTTAAGCGGAGTCTTTGCTAATCCACAAACAGGGGCTGCTATAAGAGCAACACTCCCAAGGAAGTGTTAATCATTCTGCCCTTTGTGAGCACCGAGCACAGGGTGTGTCAAGAGGCATGCCGAGTATAGCTGCTAGCTAAAATACCTGAGAGTACAGAGAAAGAAAAGGCGGGAGGAAAGAAGGTTATCCACTTAGGACTTTTTTATTTTTTTTTCTCCTTCGGGCCTGAAGGTGTGAGAGTTTTCAGTTATGGGCAGCTGTGTGAGCGAGAACAGCAGGTAAGCGCCGTTCTCTGACTGGGGTGTTGGTTTATGGCTGTGTGTGTGTGTGTGTGTGTGTGTGTGTGTGTGTGTGTGTGTGTGTGTGTGCACACTCAACTTGCCTTATTAGCCATGAAACTGCAAAGCGGTCATTGGTTCAGGCAACTCGAACAAGTTCTAACACTTTTTCTGGCTTCCAGAGATATGAGAACATGGAGCAGCTCACCAAGTGTTTTTAGGGCGGTTACGGTTTCTTTTAGTGTTTTATTTGTGCAAGTGATCTAAAAGAATCCAAGTTTATCCTTCAGCAGATAATCCTTACATACTTACTCTACTTCTAATGCTTTGTGTTGTAAAAAAAAAAGTCAACTTGTATTCGATGCACACTTTTTAAAATGGATGCATCACATAATCAACTTTTATCCCGATGCAACTTGGTGATTCAATTGAACGATGTTTAATGCAAAATAGAAATAGTCATGTAGTTCAGCTCTGCCCTCTATTCCTCAGCTGAGTTCCTTCTTCAGAGCTTGTATTTTAAGTGGACATGTTTGATGAAGCATCTAAGGCATTATTAGGCATCATGGGAGATCACACAGCGGGAACCTCGGAGTGTTTTTACAGCTGTGCCCACTGGCACTGTGATACAGTAGGAACTGTATTTAATTAGTATGAATAATAAACATCCTCCATTAAAAGTAATGACAGAAGGAGACAGTAAAGTTTTCTTGCCTTTATCACCTTTTCACCCTATTAAAGAAGAAGAATCGTTCACGTCACATGTTCATTACAGATCAGATCAAATTCCGACATGGTGACAGTGAAATGCTTATTATAACTATCCAACATGAATAAAAACAGAATCTAAAAATGATATTTAGATGGAATACTTTGAGAACAGTAGGATGAAGCAGGTCTGATCACATGCTCTACAAGGCAGAACAGACCGTTGTGCAGATGTTGATGAGTTTGTATTTTCTCCATCTCCTGCAGTCAGATGCCGATTCAGGGCCCGGAGACTGATCCTACTGCCATCGCCTCTTTGCCAGCCAAGCAGAAACTGCCGACCGTGAACGAGCCGCCCGGCCTGTCGACACACCCCGTGCCCCGCCCCCTCTCGCCCAACGTCAGTCTAGGAGAGCCAGAGGACGAGGAGGGCACACACACACACTCTCACTCACACTCCACTGCCTCCAGCTCTTGTAGTGCAACATACACTAACTTAGGTAAGTAACATCCACCATACTGTATAAACTGCCATACAATCACACACACACACACACACACACACACCGCATTCAGAACAGCACAGTTCATGTAGGATTTTCTTGAGGATGTAGTCGTCGCCTGCTTGATTTACGCTAAACTAATATTCACAGAAGGACCACTTTCAGGGAAAAGGAATTGAACGTCCAGGAGAGTTATTACAGCAGGACATGGTCATAAATCAAATGTAAGCTTAAGTTGATTTATTTTTTTTTTAAATCGCCCAAAGGCCCGAATTTTCCATTCAAAGACACAAAACAGCCGGCACACAAAAATAAAAAAATACCCCGTCTCTAACCAACTCCAGTGGAAGCAAATATTACAGCGTAATCCACTCTGTGCGTGAAATATTTGTCTTTGTCATATTGATTTATTTTCTTTCTTTTTAGATACAGTAAATTTCATTACATCATGTTTTTCGGTTGATTTCTGGAAGCACGTCCTGCTCATTAGGTTATTGAAAGGTTTTATCTCCAGCCGAGACTGAACCTCCTGGCAAAGGCAACCAGGTTTCGGGCTGAGATATTCTGGTACTAAAGATCCAGCAATCTGCCATCAGCCTTCAAGCCCAAAACATTAATGATTCACTTCCACGTTTTCCAGTCTGCTACTGTATCTCATTGTTCTCCTTGTAGGCAGTTCAGTTTCAGTATCTGGAAAATATAGGATTTTTGTCTCGTCTGACCACAATGCATGATGGTTCTGATATTCAGTGCAGTTTAGTTGATTCCACTTGATTGTGCTCAATCGCACTTTAATTGTTTTTTGTAGTGGTATAAAAAAGTTTCAATATTTGTTTGAGTTCCAAACTTCAAACCTCAGTTCAACCAGTTTGGGGTATAAACGATACTGTCGTACAAATGCTATAACATCTCCAACTACTATCAAGTTGAAAGGGTTGAAGTGCAAAGCTGAAAGGACTACTTTAGGTTCAGAGGTACTTAAAGGGACTTACTGTAAATGCACAAATCAATACTTATTTTTTGGAGTGTCTGTAACAGTGGACAGTTAATAGAAAATCTGCGAAAATTCTGTCCCTGAACGTCAACTCATTATGATTTATTCAGTCTATTGAAATTAGAATTTGTATCTATTAAATGTCATTGCATAAAGTGTTAGAATGTAGTTTACAAGGTGAAAGTAATTCAGTAAGTAAGACAGTGTGTTACCCCGCGGTAATGTGCTCAGTGATGGTACATTATTAACACGGCTGAATAATGTATTTGGAGCATAGGCATCTTGCAGTCATTTAAATTGCAGAAAAATACGTAGAAAAGGACGAAGCTGCAGCTGCATTTCCGTCGATTTTTCACTCACTGCAACGTGTCAGTAGTTATTATTGAAAATCGCCAAATGAATCTCGTTAGATTGCTGTGTTTATTATGTGTTCATCTTTAACAGAATATATATATATACTGCGAAGCTTATAGAGTATGGTAGTGGAAAGATAGCTCTGCTTTGCTGAATTATGTACTGTAATTAGTTATTGTATTAGGGTCCCTGGTGGTCTAGTGGTTAGGATGC
The DNA here is from genome assembly GCA_014706435.1 of Silurus glanis. Lineage (NCBI taxonomy): Eukaryota > Metazoa > Chordata > Actinopteri > Siluriformes > Siluridae > Silurus > Silurus glanis. Next base: position 13,068 of record JAAIIK010000258.1, read on the forward strand.
GGCGCTCTCACCGCTGCAGCCCGGGTTCTATCCTCGGTCAGGGAACCGACCCCCAGCCACTCTTAGTGCCGGTCCCAAGCCCGGATAAATGGGGAGGGTTGCGTTAGGAAGGGCAGCCAGCGTAAAAACATGTGCCAAATCAAAACATGCGGAGGATCCGCTGTGGCGCCCCCTAATGGGAGAAGCCGAAAGAAAGTTTTAATTAGTTATTGTATTATTTGTAATTACTTATTTATAATTATTAACTAATTACAGTATACTACCCTATGCTTGGTTGGCTAGGCCATGTTTTGTTTTACGATATTGTCATCTCTGTCGTAATTTGGGGACTTCCTGTGTAATAATAAAATAGCCTGTACTGTGTTTTCAATGCCTGAATAAACGCTGCCACACTTTGTGTTTTAGATTGAAGTGGTATTAAAGCTGTGTAGTGTCTTTTTAGAAAAAAAAGAATGTGATCAAATTTAACCTCTTGTCATAAATAAATGAGTAGAGAGTAGAGACCAAGCTCACTGTCACTCATAGTCTATGCTCATATAGATTAGTGACGGGTCTATCATGAACGAGTCTTCTCAAAGTCTTCTCAAATGTGACTCAGAAAAACAAGTCGTCTCAGAGTGATTCGTTCATTTTGAACGAGTCTTTAATGTGACTCAGAAGAACGAGTCATCTCGAAGAGTCATTTGTTCATTTTTCAATTATGCAGATCTTGGCTTGTTCAGGGTTGTCCAAAGCTTCATAAATGGTGAGTTTTCGCTGTGCATGTATTTAATAATTGTGATTGTCCCTCTCTGGCCCCTTCCCCACTGTCCAGGTCAGTCAAGGGCCAGTTTGATCCCCGCAAAGCACCCCAGACACCCCAAATCCGCTGATGACACTCTCCATTCTGAATCGGAAGGATTCAACGTGGGCCCCAAATCCACTCCGCCACCATTGCCGAAGAAAAACGTGCCACGCGCCAATACGGAGCCGTCACTGACCAGAGACCCGATGAACCGCAGGCCCCTGGGCGAGGCCAAGCCAGGTGGTGCCAGCTTGAGCGTGGCTAATCCACTCTATGACCTGGACTCGACCTGGGACACGGCGAGTCAGAGCTCCTCACTCAGCTCGGACGCCCGCCAACTAGACGAGTCCGGAGACTCTCTGGAGAGGCCAGTGGCCGGGGGAAGCAGCCATTCTCGTTCAGCCAACAGCAGCACAGCCCTAGATCGGGAAAAGCTTGGCTGCCGCAGCACAGAGAGTCTCACAGCCGGTAAATCGCACAGACCTGCTCTTTACCGAGGTCTAGACAGCTGGGAAGAGGTTGCAGGCCGAATCCGCAGTCTCCACGCCGACACGTTGCGCAAACTAGCCGGCCGCTGTGAAGACCGATTTATGGCTGGACAAAAAGACCACTTGCGCTTTGGCACAGACAGCTGGTCCCACTTCCGACTGACCACGGGCAAGCCATGCTGCGAGGCAGAAGACGCTGTGTACTACACAGCCTCGTACGCCAAGGACCCGCTCATTAACTACGCTGTAAAGGTAGGGCTGTTATTTTTTCTCCCTCTCAGAGTTAAACTCTAGCGAAGTACTTCAGCCGATCCAGTTGAAAGCGTTTTTTATGCGCAGTCGGTAGACTGACAGGCAATTAGCATTCTTGAGTGTGGGTGAAACGAGCAGACTTTTGATGAGAGCGAGCGCTGGATTATTTGCATGAGAAAGCCGTATGTGTCGGAAGACATCAAAGACTGTTTATGATTTTCACTCGTGTAGATAAACACATCCTTTAGACCGAGTCACTTGGAAAAGTCCCAATTAAAAGCCTTCTGTGTCAAAGCGTTCTCCCGCCTCCACTCTGCACGGCACTCGCACACTATGTTTAAATAATTACTCTTAACGAACTTTAGGGAAACTTTTCGAGATACCATTCGGGGGGGAATTACGTGAGATGTTTGTTTTTAGTGGATTTAATGGCAAGTGTAGCATCTTTTCTATTCAAAAGTTGTATAAAAGTATAAATAACAATGGTTACACAATAAATCACAATTCTCAGGGAGTTTTTCCTTGCCACAGTCGCCACCGGCTCGCTTATTAGGGACAAACATACAATTATGAGGAACAAACCTATAATCACTGAACAACTTGTAAATAAAAATAGTGGCAATTGTGCAAATTGACAAGCGCAGGCAAATATAGGTACAGAAGTTTTTGTGTTGGCCAGGAATCAAACCTGTGTCACCTGTTTGGAAGGCAGCATTGCTCACCTCTATACCATTTGTTAAAGTTCACCTCTTCATCTCTTTATTTCCCAGATCTGCAGGTACAAGGTAAAGGAGACACAGCAGCAGTTCTTCCACAGCCTGGCTGTTCGACAGAGCCTTTCTGTGCACTTCAACATCCAGCAGGACTGTGGCCACTTTCTTGCAGATGTGCCTGCCCGGCTATTGCCCTGGGAGAACGAGGAGTCCAGCGAAGATGAGAGGGATGAAAAGAGAGAGGAGGAGCGAACCCTGCAGCAGAAAAGCGGCGGGAGCAAAGAGTTGCTGTCTGAATGGAAGCGGCATGCCGTGAGAGGGCAAGGGAACTTAGCAGTGTCAGAGGACTTGGCGAGCCACAGCGGAAAGTTGCGTAGCCGGGTGGTGGTAATCACACGTGAGGTCCCTTTCCAGACAGTGGCTGATTTTGTGCAGGACGGTGCAACAAGACATTCACGCAACCCAGAGCTCTATGAGCGCCAGGTATGCCTGCTGCTGCTTCAGCTTTGCTCTGGCCTAGAGCACATGAAGCCGTACCACGTGTCACACTGCGACTTGCACCTGAAGAACCTTCTGCTCGTGCACTGCCAGCCAGGCGATCCGTGCAACCTTGAACTTCCGGAGCCCAACAACAACACCACGTCCGCTTCCTCTGCTTGTCCAGCTCGCCTCATCATCAGCAACTTCTCTCAGGCCAAGCAGCAGAGCATCGTGCAGTACACCGAGGGGGATGAGTTCCAGCTCGGCCTTCTAATCTACGAGATGCTTCACCAACCCAATCCTCTGGTCGAGGCTGCCGGACCGAAAAAAAGGGAGCAACTGCCTCCACTCCCCACACGCTCCCTATACTCTCAGGGCCTGCAGCGCCTGGCAGGTCTTCTGCTCCACACCGACGAGTCGGAGCGCGTCGGTGTGGCCGAAGCTCGCGCTTGTCTGCAGTGTCTGCTCTGGGGGCCTCGCGATGACCTCCTGCGCAACACACCTCTTCCCATTCAGCGCCATGCCGCGCTGCAGAACTGGCTGGACTTGAAGCGTACGCTCATGATGATCAAATTCGCAGAGCGCTCGCTGGATGCCGGGCACAGCGCCAGAGGAGTCAGCCTGGAGGACTGGCTCTGCTGCAAGTACCTAGCCTTCGCCACCACCGAGTCCATAGACAGGGTCGTACGTGTTCTGCAGCAGCTTTGAACCTCCATGCTCGGGCCCCAGGTGTCCTCAGACTGCCAGTCAGCTTTCCAATCCCAGGCCGAGTGGCCAATGCACATTTTTGCTATAATTTCTCGTCAGTTAGGTTTATTATTTTTATTTTGAGGAACTTGCAAGACATCTTTGTGCTTTATTAATTTGAGTTTGTGTTACTAAAGTACTGAGTGATGAAGAATTTTAGATCAATGCTTTTGCTTTTTTCTGTTTTTTTTTGCAGTTGGATTCATTATTAGAGATTGTTATTATACTTTGTTTTTGTTTCACTGTATTGTTTTTATTATTATTGTTATTAATGTGACACCTTTTGCAGAACGACTCACAGTTTGGCCTTCATTATAAAATGCTCCTGTTTACTCTAGCTGTTTGGGAGAGCACTGATCTGGCATCAGCAGCTCGACTCCCTCGCTTTAGCTTTAAGGATTTCAGGATTTCAGGTTTTTCAGCATGGGTCTTAGCGATTTCATATGATTACGAGGTTGTGTGAAAAGGTTTCGAGACTCACTCTGTTTACAAGAAAGTACTTTATTTATCTACGTTTCCACACGATCACCTTCAAAATAGTCCCCTTGCACAGCAATACAGTGCTCCCAGCCTTCATCCGGAACGTGTCCTGGAAGTCTTCTTTTTGCAGCGCGTCAAGCACCTCCTGCGTTTAGTGTCGGCTCTCCGCAACGGCGAGCTAGATCTTCATCTTTGGGAAGAGGGCTAAGTCTGCAGGAGCCAAATCTAGCGAGTAGGGTGGGTGCGGAAGTGAGATCATGTTGTCACGTGTGAGAGGCACTCTGTGACAGGGTAACGCACGTGGTCAGGACAGCACCAGTTGCACAGCTCCCAATCTACACCGGACGATGTCTTTTCGCACACTGACTTATGAAGGTCGGTGCTTCCTGTGAAAGTGCGTGCAGCCTTGTGCTGCCATCTGTTGGTGTGATACAAAATTAGTCTCGAAACTTTTGATACCACCTCGTACAGCGATAATGATAGCAGAATGATAGTATCTGGTGACAGTGGGCCGGTAAAGCATGTAGGTTTCTAGGTTTCTACACTGTGTGGAAGCATACGGAGTACGTTATAGCACAGCCGAGATGGTAGCTAGATTCACCCGAGATTCACGCTCATATTCTCAGCTCAAACTGTACCCTCTTTAGTCATGTCACTCACTCACAAGTCTGGTTTTCTCTTAATTGTTACAATTTACAATGAACTCTACGGCTACATCGCAATCACGAGTACGAGACAGCTGATGTGAACGATTGATTCCAAAGCAGACAGAGCGAGATATTTTTGTAACGCCACAATTTACCAAAGTGTAAGAGACGGTTGGCGTCTGCTTCGACGTTAACGCCGGTGATATTTTTTACGGATTTGAATGCGCACTTTCGCCCGAAGACAAAAGTCCTACGTTATTAAAGTGTCCTTACGCAAAGACGCACGGAAGAAGCAGCCGGAAAGATGCTTCGAAGGGGGAGTTTCGGTTGAACGTGCAGGTTCGAGGATCCACAGCACTCTGTTCAGAGTTCCAGTTCTCATAACCCAGACGATGAGTGGAAAATCCGATCAGCCTCTAAGAATAATGGGTTCCGAACGGCATCCTTTTAGTTTTTGTACCTTTTTCGGATTTTATGTGCAATCAGTGTAAATGATCTGTTACATATGGAAGCAGTATTTAAATATAGTGTATGTGCTTTATATTACACAACATTCAGTTTAGTACAGTTACTTCCTCTCGGCACATAATTAATGACGACGCCTTCCTCAAGGCACAGCTTCTCCTTTTTTCTTTTTTTTTTTCCACTTTGAAACATAATTTCCATAATATTCACAAGCTTGGATGAGAAGCTGTGTGTGTGTGTGTGTGTGTGTGTGTGTGTGTGTGAGAGGGAAGTATGTTAGTGTGCACATTTAGCATTTTTATTACATTTTGTATTATTGTGTGTGTGTGTGTGTGTGTGTGTGTGTGTGTGTGTGTGTGCGCGCACTTAATTGGAATGGATATGGGCTGAGGAGGCGAGAATGTGAAGCTCTGAAGTCAGCAGCAAGTCCTATTTGTTCCTACACAGGCTCCAGCGATCGACCCCGTGGGCTCAGATGCAGTAAAGAGAAGAGAAGAGCCGTCTAAGGCATTAACTGCAAATCGCTGGAATCTTTTTTTTTTTTTTTTTTTTTTTTTTTTTTTACTTTTGCATGAGCATTGATAACTCTAGAGCAGTGTTTCTCAACCAGGGTTCTCCAGACCCGTTGTGGTCCATGGAATTGTTTCCAAAAAAACCCCAACATATATTTACACTATATAGACTATATAGTTTGTGGCACCTGACCATAAGGTTGGTTTGTGCTTTTTGAACATCCCATTCCACATTTAGTCTCTGTTTTCTTTTCTAGTAACCTCCACTCTCCTGGGAAGACGTCCCTCTAGAATTTGGAATCTGCTCGTTGAGATGATTCAGCATTATGCCGGTTCACACTGTGAGATTGTTTTATACTCCTTTTTAATACTAACATAATCCCAGTATCACACTGTAGGATCTCAGTTGTCCTAATATCAGACTGTACGACAGTCAAAAAACCGACCTGCACTCCGTCGCTAACGGCAGCTAGCAGCAAACCAAAAACAATCTGTAGCGTTCATTTTGTTTATGCCTTGAGAATAAAAACATCAAACAAACACTCCTTTTCCCTCCATTACTCAATACGGTTTTCTTCTCGTTGTAGTGTTCAATCGACTCGTTTCCACATTTTCTCTGAGGTGGTTTGAAGTTCTCGTGTTCAGCGCTAATCGCGGCATAGCGTTCGCAAATTTTAGCCTCAGATTATACGAATTTTAGGATTTTCTACATTTAAACTGAATCGTGGCCAAAATCTCACAGTGTGAGCCCCGTATTAAAGCTGTTAGTACAGTCAGGTTCTGATGTCGTTGAGAAGGTGAGGAGGTTCCTGGGGTGAGGTCAGTGTTCACATTCATCCCAGAGATGTTCAATTGGTTTTGGAGCTCAATAGCAGGAGATCTTCCACTCCACCCCATGTAAAGCAGATCATGGAGCTGGATGTGTGAACAGGGGCATCGTCACGCTGGAACTGGTTTAAGTCTCCCAGTTCAAGTGAAGGGAAAACGGAAAGCTCGCACATCCGAAGACGTCCGATACAATTGTGTGCCTCCAATTTAGTGGTGATCATGTTGGTTATTAAGGGTTGCGTCAGCACAATTCGCATCGTTTCCAACATTTAAATGATCATTCAGAATGACGCTCAAGGCGAGTGTAACACTAGCAATAAAATGTATTTTGTGTGCAAAATTGCCGAGTGATTTGAGAGTTTTGTGCCAGTGTGTTAAGTGAAGTGTGTGTCAGTGTATAGAAAATGTTCAAGCATGTTAATGTGACTTTCAGGCAGAATATTGTGTTACACTTGAACAGGGGCCCCCGAACGTTTTCTGTGAGGGCCACATCATTTCTGTAACAGAAAATCCCTCGGGCCGGAGTGACTAGCAGTGTTATTGTGGAGATTTTATTATGATTTTAAACGTATTTATTTTGCCTCCTAATGCTGGATTAGTTTATTATTGTGACACGTGAGCGTCACTGTTCAAGGGAAATATCGGCTATTAAAACAGCATTATTACGTTATATATCATGACATTTTTCCATATTCATTACACATTAAAAGTTGTACTTATGTGTATGGTTGGTAGGTGAATCTCACAATGTTATAACTGGGTTATGTTAGAATTGGAGGTCGATCGGTAGTGGATTTTTAAGATATCAATAGCGAGGTTGGATCGGACTCGCCGATAACCAATTAATAATCAACCAACGGATATTGGATAATAAAAAAAAAAACACTCCACGTGAATAGTATTTTCTTACAAAAATAAAAAACAGTACTAAATTATGAAAATGTGTTTAAAAGAAATAAATATGAATATATTCATGAATAAATGATTTATAATAAATATAATGTAGCGCTCTCCGTGCAGCGCGCAGTCATACTGGTTAAAAAGAAACGGCACGCGATGTCAGTGATTCGCCTCTAGAGGCCGCTCTCGTAATGACGGTATCGTTTTTTGTTGATAGCCGATAGTTCCATCGATCCACTATCAGTGCCTCGACCTCGATTAATAATGACGGGACATTTTAGTCTGAAAGCCGACTTTTTTATCAAAAATGATACAGAAATGAAACGAGTAATGTCAAATGTTGGAGCGTGGGGCTGAAGTTTGGGGACTCCTGCACTTGAGACTTGACGGTTTATGAATGTCAATATTATTATATCTATTGTGTGTGTGTGTGTGTGTGAGGAGAAGTGAGAATATGATCGAGGTCTGGGTTGAGAAGCACTACACTAGAGCATGCAGCGGAAACGAGGCGTGGCTAAGAGGGGCTCAGGGGTAATACAGATACTCGGGCAGCCATAAATGATCAGTATGATCCAGTGATCAATGTAAAAAACATCCAAAAGAACAGAACAAGTGCCGAGTGTGGAGGAAAACGAAAACACTTCAGTCGTTGTGCTCCGTTCCACTAGAAAGCATCCTGAATCCTCTGTGTGTGTGTGTGTGTGTGTGTGTGTGTGTGTGTGTGTGTGTGTGT
>JAAIIK010000258.1:21106-50828 GCA_014706435.1 Silurus glanis
TGTGTGTGTGTGTGTGTGTGTGTGTGTGTGTGTGTGTGTGTGTGTGTTCTGTATGAGACCCCAGTTGCTGCTTGTTGTTTGGCGTACTGGTGAGTGTTGGTGGGCCGCACTGGTGGCTGTCCCTCCATCATAGTGTTTTTCTATAATAGTTTTCTAGAACAGTATCAGAACGGTACACACACACACACACACCACCACCGCACACTGTGTTCCAGAACCACTGTTCTGTCGAGACTTATCATCATCATTTGTGGGGTTTTTTTTTTTGTTTTTGTTTAAACCAATGACACACACACACACACACACACTAGTGATTTGCTCACCATCACCTCTTCATGCTGGACAATATTCTGTTCTTTTATGACTGGTTGGATTTTCATCAGTGTGTTTCACAGTTGCTTATCAATGTACTTTAATGGCCAATGAGTATATATATAAAAGTGCTCTACTGGCTTTATATATATATATATATATATATATATATATATATATATACACTGTATGTGTGTGTGTGTGTGTGTATGTGTATCATGACATTTTATGGCGTACAACCATTTCTTACTGTCTGAGTCTAATATTACCATCAGTAATAAAATGAGGAATATATGTTTTTATATTAGTGTGTGTGCGCGTTCGTGTGCGTCTCATTCCTCCAGTATAATCTCCCACACACTTCTCCGGATCGGTGATCTCAGCATTTCTCTGATCCTCTCCGAGTGCCATAAAGGTCATGCATGCATTTACAGTCTGGGTTTGATGCACAGAGCTCTTACACACACACACACACACACACACACACACACACACACATCGTGTCTGTTCAACAAATACACTGTACACATAAATCAGAGGTAATAAAATCTACATTTTCCTGTCTTTGGGGTGGAACCTTTATTTTGTACCGTATGTATATTTTTAACTAAAAATGTTCAAAGTCTTTGATGGATTTTCAGACACGTGCATGTTGCTTTAGTTTCTATGGGATTCCTTCCACTTTCTGGAATCTTCACTGGGGGTGAGGGAGTCCGATCACATCTTCTCTCCTGTTCTCCATCATACACAAGATCTTCAGGTAGAGACAAAAAATATCATATTTCGACTTGATCATATTTAAAGATTTGTTTGTGCCTCTGGTTTGTTGCATATAAACATAAGGAACATGCGTCTCAAAAAGCGTAAAAGTCGAGGTTTTTATTCTCCACATTTACGACAGGCACCGGAAATAATTGACCCTTTAACTTTATATTAAAGTGTGAAGGTTTGAGGTTCTCTGAGTTTACTACGTAACAACATGACGAAAAGTTCACGCTTTGGTTGCCTTTAAAACACTTTTAACACGTTTCGGCTATAAACGATTTCCTCTGTGGTCAGTTTTAAGGGATTAATTTAATATAATAAAATGATCAGTTCCACGGTTTATTCACTGTTTTAGATTTTCAGTGGGTCCAAAATTGACAAATATTTTTTTGTTTTGTTTTTCTGGTGGTGTTGATAAATCATTGCTTGAATTTGAATAAAAATCTTGCTGTGACCTTCTACAAGCTTCTCCCGATACTTCAGGTGGTTGGGGCTCCTCACTCCCACACGCCTTTTCAGTTCATAAATGTTCTCTAGAGAGTGTCTGTTTCCACGGGTGCAGTGAAGCTGGAACATAGAAATAAAACGCTGGTGTTTGCTGAGACATTGACATCATTTCAGTGTTTTGAACTGAACATTCCACTTGACTCAATTTCAATTGCGATTGGAAAACGTGATCACGCCTCATTGTTTCGCGATGACTCCAAGAATCTATTAAGCGATTTGCATCCGTGAAGGCAGCAGACACGCTTTCTTCCCTGCTTCATAAGCCGATGGTTGAAACGATATTCAACGATAGTAATATTGTAGAAATCTTCACCGTGGTCTCATTTCATTCTTCAGTCAACACATATTCTCTAGGATGCACAGAAATATACGCATATATAAATAGATCGTATTACGTGAGATTGAATCTCTTTCGTCTGTTTAATGATTTTACAATGACTACCCTTTAAATAAAATTCGCCTGGAGCCGCGAAACGTTTGACCTTCAAACGAATAGAACACAATTTTTTTTTTCTTTTCCAAAAAGTCTATGTAGATGTAAGGTAGTTACATAGTCGCACCACTAGGTGGCATTTGGTGTGATTTCTATTATATTTGTATGTTAGCAATTTCCACCACTTTTTGTCCCAGGTAAGTCGTAGGATCGTTGGCAACGGGAGAGCGACGTTGCGAAATAAACGCGGATATTTTAATGAACATTTCTTTCATATATTCTCCGCTTTATTATTTTGTGAGTTGCTGTAAAAACAGCCATCAGGTGTCCTGCGATACATGAACACAATTGGTATATTTGTACGTGATATCAGTCAAGCATGTACATAGTCGTTAAAGACGCGAATGTGTATTATATTATTAGCATTGGCGTTAGTTTTAGGCCAGTAGTAGAATGATGATCTGAGCGCTAACAAGCGTTTTACATCTAAAAGCTACAATCGTAGGAAAAGAAAATAAAGAGAAAGACACTTATTTCTTCTATAAAAGTAAAGAATGCAGTCGGGCCTGTCCTGTACTCAGGCATGCAGTCTCACATTTCAGCAACCATGTAAGTATCTTCTCAAAGGACAAACCTGTAGAAATGAAACGTGGACATATTTAGAGTGTCAGTGTGCAGTTTGTGTAGCAGTACAGATTTACTGTCTTCTGAAAATCCAACATACAGACATTATTGTGTAAATAACTGCCAACTAAAGTGAGTGCACCCTCAGTGAACGTGTCAGAACTGTGTCCAAAGTGTCAATATTTGTGTGAGTGGCAAAGTACGTCTCCAGACCTGAACCCTATTGAGCACCTGTGAGGATCCTCAAGCAGAAGGTGGAGAAGCTCCATGTGTGTAACATCCAGCAGCTCCGTGATGTCATTATGGAGGAGTGGAAGAGGATCCCAGCAACAACCTGTGCAGCTCTGGTGAATTCCACACCCAGGAGGATTAAAGCAGTGCTGGAGAACGATGTGCTCACACACAATATTCACACTTTACACACAGTTCTGACACGATCACTGAGGGTGCACTCACTTTAGTTGGCAGTTATTTACACAGTAAAGTCTGTATGTTGAGTTATTTTCAGAGGACCGTAAATCTGTACTGATACACAAACTGCACACTGACTCCTCTAAAATATATCCACTTTTCATTTCTATTGTCCTATGAGAAGATACTAACATGCTTTCTGAAATGTGAGGGGTGCACTCACTTTTGTTTTGGAGATACTATAACACTTTATCTGGTTATAAGTGTGTGACGAACAGCGCATGTTGTTTCTGTCATTTTCCCACCTGAAGTACAGCCCCCACATAAACATTATATATTGAAGTTATATGCAGAAGTTATACCCATAATTGTTTTTACAATAGCGCCCCCAGGAAACAGGTGGAGGTTATTGCAACATTAGGGGCGTGCCCTTATGCTAGTACTTACTGTCACTGTTTAGATTTAGATATAAGAAGACTGCTATCTATCTAGCGGTCAGTACACACTGATCACTAGAACATTATGACCCCCTGCCTAATATTGTGTTGGGCCCCTTTTTGCTGCTAAAACAGTCGTGACCCGTCGATCATCAACAGCATGAACTTCTTCAGCAGTTTGAGCTACAGGAGCTCGTCTGTTGGATCACGACCCTGTCGCCGGTTCACCACTGTTCCTTCCTTGAAGCTCTTTTGATAGATTCTGTTCACTACAGACCACCAGACCACAAGAGCTGCAGTTTTAAAGACGCTCTGACCCAGACGTCTAGACGTCACAATTTGTCAAACTCGCTCAAATCCTTACGCATGAACATTTTTCCTGCTTCGAACATCAACTTTGAGGACAAAATGTTCAGCTGCTGCCTAATAAACAAATCCACCCACTAACAGGTGCCATGATGAAGATCATCAGAGTTCTTCACTTCACCACTCAGAATGTTAGAATGTTACCTGATCATTGTATAAAATGAAACACCTGGCATGAATCCTGTATGAATGACTATAAAATATCAGTAATGTGTTTTTGAGAATCATCAAACAAAATATCGAAATTCTCACATGCATCGATATTTTCTTACACCTCCATGTGCTTCACTTGGAAATGCTTTTTATTTCTTGCCAATTTCTCAACACATATCAAACCTTGCGGCAGCCCACCATGGATGGAAGTGAAAGCGAATAAATCTGTCGATGGAGAATTAAACTGTTTTCATCCGAGACTTTTCTTGTTGTGGATTTATCTATAGTTCTATCAGGGGTCTGGACCTGGATATCATCTACTCGCGGTGAGGGTGTGGGAAGTGTGCAGTAAGTGACGTCTTAAAATCTTTATTTTCTGTGTCACGTTTGTTACATCAAACAGCAAGATAAGAATTGCTCCCTTTGAAACACTTTTATTCACATGGTTTTATCAAGACCACAGGGGGCCACAGCGGGGGTCTGAAGAGTCGCGGGTTGTCGAACACCTACGCTGTGTGAATCTAAACAATTGTCTGCACAGTCCTTGTGACTGCAATAACAGCATTTTAATACGAATAATTCCTTAATGTTTTAAATGTAATGTTACACAAAATGAGCAGCAACCGAGATGCAATTCTACACAAGTCTCTGCTTACACAGCTGATGAAGTATTTTTATACAGGACATCCTGGACTATTGTGTGTATATCTGTGTGTGTGTGTGAGGCTTTGTGTGCGTTGTGTGTTTAGGAAACAAGGCGATGAAAGGCTTAGTGTGTGACTCAGTGAGTGTAAGCTTTTGTGGCTCGTTCCCCACAACTGAGTGCACAGGAGCAACAAATACACACACGACTCATGAGTGCTAAAGAATACTGCAGGTCAGTGTGTGTTACTGTGTCGTTTCGGTTGTTTGCGTTGTTTATGCTTTGTATTGAATTGTATCATCGGCCATCACGTGGCACGGTGTCTTTCTGTAGGAAGGCTGTGGGATTTCTTGCGATTGTATTCATGCAATAATTTACAAAAGTATTTGCATTCAAATGTACTTAAGTGCTATGATTTATTATAACTATAATTTTCCTATTATCAGTTTTATCACAAGATTCTTTACTTAATCAACTTAATGTGAAAAGACTCGAATGTGACTCTCAGCACACTGGTCTATTAATAGAATGATATTAATGACTCAAACACTGATTGGTTTAAAATGATCACGAGCCCAAAACCTTCTTTTCAACTCCCTCGAGAAAAACAAACAAAAAAATTCCTTAATGTTCCTTTGTGTACTTCGTCCACCACTGATCAAATCTGAGCCGCTGTCATGATGCTGTTTGTTGGACGAATTTATTGTTCCAGAAATAATTTCAACAAACAATTTTATTGCAATTTTAAGGTTTTTGTTCCCAGTTTTAAAATCGTTCAGGATGAATATGTTCTGGATGAGTTTGTTGGTTTGTTGTATTTCCTCTTTTTGCTAAAACTGTTTCTAAGCAAAGTGGACACACGGCGGCTCGTTCACGTTAATCTGCTCTTCTCTCTTATTCATCTTAAGGACAAAACGTTCTCACATATGAGCTGAGGATTATGGGTTTGCAACCAAGTCTATTAGAATGTATTCTTCCAAACTGGCTGTAGTCATCAAATGCTAAACAACGCCTCAATTAACGCTTTCTCTTCACCTGTCCCTGACCGCTTCCCCAGAACACGGTGACCTATATATCATATCACCAAACATAATCACGCTCATGTCCATTTCTTGTGCAATTAGCCCATATAGTGATATAGCAACAAGCCTACATGTGCTCGGTAACTTTCTGCAGTTAACTGTTGTGTCTTTAGGAAGGCTAGAATCGCTAGAAAAAAGGAAATTGATTTCTAAAGTTCATTGCTTGTACACAAAGATATCAAAATATCTTAATCATAATAAAATCATTCAATGTTTGGTGTAAAATTCAACAGGTTTTACTCAGTTTTTTTGACTAATCGAAGCACAACACTGACTCTTCATTATACAGCTGTCTGCAAGTGTTTCCACAAGACCTATCTGATCTGATGTAAAAGCTACCTCATCCTAAATAACTTTCTTTCATTCCTACTCATTTTCTCCTCAACAGTTTGTTGTTAAGACCATTAATGAATGGTGTTAATATTTTGCCATGTTCTGTGGTCAGGCGAATCCAAATTTTCATTTCTTTTTGGAAACCACAGACACCTCGTCCTCCGGACTAAAGAGGAGAGGGACCATCCGGCTTGTTTTCAGCACACAGTTCAAAAAGCCACATCTCTGATGGTATTGGAGAGCATTAGTGCCTGTGGAATGGGCAACTTGCACATCTGGAAAGGCTCCATCAATGTTGAATAGTATATACAAGTTTTAGAGCAACAAATGCTTCCATCACGAAAATGTCTTTTTCAGAGAAGGCTTCGCAAGACAATCTCTTTCAGTGTACAGGCTGTTCATGTAAATGTGTGTGACGTTTACCTGTTTGATTCACGCAGTATAGACATTAACATCCTGAGATTGTCCATTTGTACTTTAACCTTAAAGGACATGAAATATATAAAATTGCAAAAATATTGATTATTCGTGTGTGTGTGTGTGTGTGTGTTTTTGTTTGTCTGCAAAAGAATGGGCAGTTTGGATGATGTTCCCTTTAAGGTTCCACTGGGTCTTCTGGATGAGGCTCTGTCCATGCTACAGCCAATCACTGCCCAAGAAATCATCATTCCAGACTATCACCAAATACTTCATGACCTGCAGGTCTCTCTCTCGCTCTCTCTCTTTCTCTATCTCTCATGTTCTCATACACACACTACTGCAATAATACTAAGTAAAGTGAAATCTTTGGTAAAGTCATATTTTGGACACACCTCGTATTTTAAGGTTTTTGAGAGACACATGCCCTGTTTCTTTTCTTTCTGCACAACAAACTGGGCCATTTAACCGTTTAAATATTAACTTTGAACAAACAAATATATAAATGTGCATGGAAATGTAATTTAATCTACTCTAGTTGGAGATTTTCCCTCTGTAATCCAGTTCATCCCAGTAAATGTACTATGTAGCAGTAATGGATGAAGTACACAAAGCATGTCGTTGAGTAAAAGTACAAAACTTTTTGCTGCTTGTGTTGTGGTGAGTTCGATTCTGAAGTTTCTTCATCATTTATTCCTCTCTAAATGTTCTGCTTGATGTTGAACTGATGCTGAACTGTATGTTGGTGATCAGTAGATTCACCGAGCGCCGATCAGAACACGTGTAAAACAGAGCGTGCGCTCGATCCTGATTGGTGACTCGCTACGTGTTTCGCCAGTTACGTTTTTATCCTCATTAATAAAAAGAAACGACTGATTTCACTAAATGTAGTCGAGTAAAAAGTCAAATATTTGACTTTGAAATGTAGTGAAGTTCCAGTCAAAATCTCCCTGAATGGAAACACTTCAGTAAAATACAGATACACAAAAAACTACTTAAGTACAGAAACACATTAAATTTACTTCCTTAATGTCCAACACTGATAAGTATATATTTCTATAAATGCATGCGACATTTCAGTTTTTTGTTTTTTATAAATTTACAGACATTTCGAGAATTTGGTTTCCTGTCATTATGAGATACTAAATGTAGATTTTGAACGATTGTCGTATCAGACTGCAACATAACATGAAAAAAATCAGGGAATCTGAATACTTTCTGAATGCACTGAATATATATTTAATGCCTGTGCATTACACTAATAGTCTTTTCTGTCTTTTAACTTCCAGTACGACTTCTGTCTGGAGAACTGGGTTCTAAACGGCTTCCCTGCTTCTTCTAATACGCACGTTTTCCCTCTGGAACATGGTTGTATGCATCCATCTTGCCCTCCGTACTGGCTCCTGTTCAGCAGGCCTCAGGAGAGACGTTCTGTACACCTCTGCAGGAAGAGATTATGTGACAAAGGGCAGCGACAACGCAGCCTGAGCCTGAGTTCAGTAGACCAGCAGAGACACCAACTTCCCCGTACACACTTCCTCATCGACCGGTTGGAACAGGAGGCTGCCGGCTACAGCGAGGATGACGAGTGTTCTTCAACTGACGAAGATCGAGGTTTGCGCGCTCAGAGCAGAGAACGAGCCAAATTATCACTGCTTCAACAGACTCAGAGGCCCGCGTCCCCCCGAACCCTGAGCCACACCAACAGGAGCCCCAGCAGCTCTCTGAAGCACATGAGCAGCCCGCCAAGCCTGAGGTCCTCACGACCTCGCAAAAAACACAGCTCCGGGGGCTCCAGTGGAAAACGAAACATCATCACCCAAAAACCACATGTCACACACTCAAATCTCCAGCCCAGACCCTCATCAGCCGGCCCACAGACCTCCACTCACCGCCATCTGTCTGCTGTGCAGGTACACAGTTTTATTCATTCGTGTATCAAACTTTTGTCCCAAAGCAGATTTTCAGAATTAAATTGATTGCAAATAAAAATTTTGCATCATAAATCAGCCTCTATATATTTTTATTTCTAATGAATGGTGAGAAAGAAGCCTTCAGAGAAACCAGACCCATCTGGGTGAGTTCCCTCACTGTTAAGGACATCAACTGTTCATTTACATTTACACTTATGGAATTTAGCAGACCCCCTTATCCAGGGGTTAGGGGCCTTGCTCAAGGGCCAAGCAGTGGCAGCTCGGGGGTGCTGGGATTTAAACTTGTGACCTTCTGATGCAAAGTCCAGTGCCTTAAGCATTAAGCTCCACCTCCTGTTCACTGTAGCAAACTGTTTATATTATTTAAAGTCCAAATCCATTTTCATGGTTCTTAAATCGTCAAATTGATCCAAATTTTATAAACGTCGAATACAATAAATCAAAGTACAGGATGAGGTTTAATATACCGCTTTCTAGCATTTATTTTTAAAACAGAAAAAAATACGCTGAGAAAATGTGAAATAATGTGACCAACTTAATGTAAACGTATAAGAAATACAATAATAAATAAAAAAATTAATAAATAATAAAATTAAAATGTTTTAAGAAATATTATTATATCAGATTTTATACACTTATATACTTAATATTATATAAAATATGAAGTATATTTTTACTTAGTAAAAAAAGGCTTTTTTGGAGTAATGGATGATTATGTTCAGGTCTTTTGGCACAAAAACAAGAAGATATTTAAGTATTTAAAATATTGATATCTTTACAGTAGGATGTAATGATTTGAGCACGTTTGAGTAAATAATACAGAAATTTCTGTACAAATTGTGTTTATATATATTTATAATAATATATTATAAAGTTTTTGTAGTATTAATTACTTCTCCCTTTATTTATTTTTTGCTGTAATGACTGAGGTTTGGCTCAGACTCCAACTACAAGTTTGTACCGTTTCTTTAGATCAAATCCATCAGACTGGCTCCTGATCACACAGTTTAATTCAGTAGATCAGACACGAGGAAAATCAGCTTGTTTGTGCTATGTTATGTTTATATAGTGACGGCATTGTGAGTAATAAATAGTAAAGATATTGAACACTTACTTTTGTAACACTTTCAACAGTTCAACACATTTTGATGGCAGTAAATAAGAAAAATCATGTTTCATTTGACTGCATGTTCTTTCTTTTATTAACATTATTGTGTGTGTGTGTGTGTGTGTGTGTGTGTGTGTGTGTGTGTGTGTGTGTGTGTGTGTCAGGCTGCTCGTCCATGCACTTCTGATAGAGATCATCGCCCGGCCTCAGACTCTTCGGTGGAGTTACTCTATGCTTTGAGTGATGAAGAGAGAAAGCTGGTGGAGATCATCACTGCTGAGGGATACACACTCCGCTCTGCCATCTTGGCTCTGCAGCGCACTGGAACACGCAGTGCAGACCAGGTACTTTATACACACATCCACATGATACATTACAAGGGTAGAATCAAACCCAAATATATTATTGGGAATGAATAGAAAATGTGATTTGAGCAGAAATGTAGAGAAGGTGCTCAATTCCATTTTATTTGTAGAACACTTTTAACACTGCAACTGCAGTCCCGATGAGTTTTATCTCCACGAGTGAGCAAGTGATGACAGTGGTTAGAAAAAACTTTCTTAAATGATAGGAGGAGGAAACTTAGGAGGAACCTGACTCAGAAGGGAACCCATGCTCATCTGAGTAACACAGAACTTGAGTTCTTGAGTTCTCCACAGTAACTTCATCTAAAGCTTGTGAAAACTTATCCTTAGTAGACACCTGGTCAGGGTCAGATGGAAATAAAGACATTCATTGGTTAACCCCAATTTCAAAAAAAGTTGGCACACTGTGCAAAATCTAAATAAAACAGGATGCAGTGATTTGCAAATCTCAATTAATTGCTCTAAAAACTGTATATAGCATTCAGAAATCTGCTCATTCCACAGGCACTAATGCTCCCATACCATCAGAGATGCATCAGAGTGCTGATAACAAGCCAGATGGTCCCTCTCCTCTTTAGTCTGGAGGATGTGGTGTTCAAATGTTCTGCAATTTTTATGTTGAGGAACATTATTCTGAAATTGTTCCACGGTTTGTCTTTCAAAGTGTCTTTAGTGCAGTCTTCTACAGATTGGTGAAGCTCCGCCCATCATTTCTTCTGAGAGACTTTGCCTCTTTAAGATACACTGTTTATACACAATCATCTTACTGAAATGTTGTCAACTAACCTCATCGGTTGCAAAATGTTTCTCCAAATGTTTAATTGTTTTTTCAACATTTTTGAGACGTGTTTCTCCCTAAAATGGTACATTTCCTGAGTTTAAACATTTGGTTATAAACTTCTGGGATGAAACTGAGGAATGTAAGAAAAGCCTTTTGCACTTTAGGCCATGCTGACTTTTGGTTTAAATCTGGATGTAGATGCAAATGGTGGCATTACATCACACCCCTAATACAAAACATTTGATCAAACAATCCATTCTGACTAACAAATAAATTAAGATTTGTATTATTATTATTATTGTTTTGCATCTTGGTGTGTGCAGAGCAAAAGCGTTATTACTTTCAAGCTTGAAATATGAATAAAAATGTGTTCACTACTATCAAGAATAAGAATTGATCAGAATCACTAAGACTTTTGAATGCATGAGATGTTCTGACTCTGTACAGAGAAATGATTCCCTGATGATCCATTTAAAAAATAGTAGAACAGATTGCAATTGCAGGATCAAACCACTAGAGGTCCAAAAAGAGATCCAAATTACATGTTGTGTGTGTGTGTGTGTGTGTGTGTGTGTGTGTGTGTGTGTGTGTGTGTGTGTGTGTGTGTGTGTGTGTGTGTGTGCAGATTCTGAATTATCTGTTGGCACGTGATCGTCTGTGTGCAATGGGTTATGAGAAAACTCAGGTGGAGGATGCTTTGGAGATGTTTCAAAACTGTGAGAGTAAGGTGAGAAACACACACATTTTAGTTGAGTGAGGTGTAAAAACAGATGATTGTGGTGTGCTGCGTTGTTTCTTATTCTCTGTGTAACTGTGGTTCCTGCTGATTTCAGGTCATCCTGCAACTCTTTTCAAGAGATTGTTGTCTTCTCTCTTACCTTTTTCTCTTCCTTTCTGTAAAATCTGCATAACAAATCCAAACATACCGACAGGCAGCGCAAAACATTTCGAAGTCATTACAAATTCTCAAATACAAATACTCGATTCTGATTGGCTGGAAGGTGTGCGGTCCAATCGTTGAACACAAAATCTCTGGTCAGTTTCATCGCCATAAATTATACTGGATGATTTTGTGTGTCGTTTACATTTATAGCATTTGGCAGATGCTTTTCTAGAGCAACTTGCATACAACTGAGCATCTATGGGTTTAAGGGCCTTGCCCAGGGGCCCAGGAGTGGCAGGTTGGTCATCTTTCATCAAATTTCATCTCTGATTATCAACAGTCTGAAGACTGAATGAATTTGTTTGGAGGTATAAAAAAAGCCAGATGTCTTTTAAGGAGGTCTTCAGGAAGGTGGTTGCTCAGCAGTTAAAACATTGGCCATTGGATCGGAAGGTCATAAAATCAAATCCCAGCACTTATGGAATGTGGCAGATGCCCTCATCCAGAGACACTTTTTATCTCAGACACATTTATCTCATTCATACAGCTGAGCAGTTATGGGGTTAAGGGCCTTGCTCAGGGGCCAAGGAGTGCAGTTTTGTCTGGCTGGGTTTTGAACTCATGACCTTCAGATCCAAAGTAGAATGCTTTAACCACTAAGCTCCCAAGCTGCCACAGCTGGACCCTTGAGTTCCCTCAGCTGTTCAGTTGTAAGTCTCTCTGGATCAGGGCGTAAAAATAAAAAATTATTACGTAATCCAGCAGGAAAGAAGTTTTTGATGTGATATAAAATCAGATTGTTATCTGGAAATTGTGAAATCTTGCATGAAAGGAATTTTTTGTGTGTTTTTCCTATGAGCTAAAAGATCATACAAATATACTGTATGTACCATGAGAGTGCTCGGACCCCCAAAACACAACACCTGTTTTACACAATTGCATCAATAAAAAACGCTTTCACGTGTGGAAATGTTTCCGAGATGTCTGCTTGATATGAAGGCCGCCTGCTGAGGCTCATTCTGCGTGGTGTTTTTCTCGCCGTGTCTCTTTCAGGCTACAGAGTTCCTGCGACTGCTGGCTCAGTTCTGTGAAATGGGCTTCCAGCAGAGCACCATTAAAGAGGTTCTGCTCTTACACAACAACCACCGGGAGAGAGCCCTGGAGGAACTCGTGGCCCATGACACCTGAACGTTCTGCAAACAGGGGGGGGAAATGTACAGGATTATTCGTGTTGCACTTTTATCTGTGTTCTAAATTCTGATTAGTTGCTTTTGAATAATTAATAATAAGGAGATGAGAATAATCCAGATTCATCAGCAGTGAATAAAAACTGAATTTACTCATTTCCATCACAATATATCATATAAAGTTTTGCCCAATGAGACAAAATACATTTTTTGTTATTTAATATACATCATTGGGACAAAAGTATTGGGACACCTGACCATCCCAGCTGCATGTGGTTCCTCCCCAAACTGTTGGAGGCACACACTTGTATTGGATTTCTATAGAAATGTTCCTTTCTCTTGAACTAGGAGACTCAAACCTGTTCCAGCATGACATCTCCTGCCGTAGAGCTTTAACCCTATTGAACACCTTTGGGATGAATGTGAACGCTGACTGCACCCCAGGAACCTCCTCACCTTCTCACCTACATCACTACCTGACTTTACTAAGACACACGTAGCTGAATGAGCGCAAATCTCAAATCTTATAAATGGTAATGAGACTAAATATGGAATCTTACGCTCGGGTGTCCATGAAGTTTTGTCGATAAAGTGTATGCAAAAGTACAAACAATATGTCCACTTAAAATTTACACGTCTTTATAAACCTATATCACACGTGAGAGTATATAAATTAAAAGTTCTATGTACTATTGGGTTGCGTAGCTATTGGTAGCAGTTACAGCTTGAAGAAGTCTTTGGTGATTTTCAGCACTGTTTCAGATTTTGCTTCTCTTCAGAATATTTTCTCAGTGTTATTAGGCTCTGATGGATGCACAGTATACAATTTGCAATCTCATATTTTTTTAGCAGGATTCAAGTCAGGAGATTGTTTTGCCCTTCAGGAAAGGCTTTTTTTTTTTTTTTTTTTTTTTTTTTTTTAAACTAATCTTGAATGAATGTTTGGGGTCATATGGAACATCACTTTAGCCATGTTTCCTTCCATGACATGCAGTTAATGTCTGCATGGAAGCAGCCCCATATAGTGAGCTCCCACCACCGTGCTTCGCTGGTCCTGTTAAAAAGACACAGCAAGCTGAAGTATTACCGTAGAGGTGCCAGTTTGTTTGATCAGACACTATATTGTTGTAAAATGCTCAGATTTTGCATGAGGTATAGAAACAGATGATTACAGTACAGTTCATTGCTTATTGTTCTCTTATTGTGCTTTCCTGCTGCTTTCAGGTCGTCCTGCAACTCTGTTCAGGTGATGCTCTGCTTCTTGATCAATGGCTTTTTTCTAATCGTTAGTCTTATTAATGATTTAAAGATGGTTGTGGTTCACCGACATTCACTTGATTGCAAATACAATTCTTAGCATTAGAAATTAGGCCCTAAAGTTTATCCCTAATGAACGAGCCAGTGGTGACTGTGGTACGGAAAAACTCCCCAAGATAGAATGAGCATCTGTCACAAAGATACGAAAGTCACAGCATGACGATATGCAAGGAAAGATAAGAAGAAGAATTCACACACACCAGGTGAATTATTCCTGGTCGATTATTTAAATAAGTGGTGTGGAATATATATATATATATTTATAGCGTTTTACTCTGTCAAACCATAACTGTATAATGTATGTTGTTGATTTTGTCAATTTAGTCAATAAATTGCAACTTGATTTATATCTTATATTTAAATTTCATGCTATTATCATTAAAAATAATTCATTCCATGAAAAAAATATTTCTCAAAGCCAAATCTACTGTATATAATGTATCAATGCTTAGATGCAGTATAAAATATTATTGAAATATATATATATATATATATATATATATATATATATATATATATATAATTGTTTTTGTATGAATTTATTTTTTTTACTTATATGATTTTATTAGTAAAAAAATATGTATAACAGTTATATAATTATATAATATTTAATAAAAAAAGGTATATGATCATATCAATAAAAAGGTATTTACTCGCTTTAACATGTTGATGAAAGTCCTTCAGTGATTAATCTCACAATCAGCTGAACAAAGCGGCTCCTCCCTCCAGCCAATCAGGTCGCTGGGATTTGGTTTCGGTGACGTGTGCGGCGCTGTAGCCAATCAGCGTCAGGGACGCGGGATTTGAATCGCTGAAGGAACGGCTTCCGGGAGTTCACAGCAGCAGAGATCCACTGAGCGACCAGTGGGGAATCAAGTGGCTCTTTGTCATTTATTTTTTTTTTGATGGTGAAAACGGATTTTATTGGAGCTTCATGATGAGAAAAAGGTAATAAACATATCAATAATTTATTATTCGATGTTGTTTAAGTTGATGGACAGTCAGCTGGTTAGAGTGAAAACTGAACTATGATCATGATTAGGGAATATATATCTATATAATACATGGTTTAATGAAATAAATTAATATAATCATATAAATAACTCCAGCTTGATTACAGTGTAAATATCTGTGCTGGTTATCTAAGGTAGCTTCCTCGTGGTTTCTTCTCCATGACCTGGACTCAGCTGAATCCCAGCAGAACCTTGCATGATGTTTTCGTTCAGAAATCTCTAAATTATAAATAGTAAATAAATGCAATAAGGATTTAAAAGTGCTCATAGAATGTGTTCTGTGTTCTCCTGATATTTACGAGTCAAAAGTTTTTGGACACCTGACCATTTACATTGCAACGGTTTTTTTTTTTTTTCTGTCAAACGCAGAAAGGTTAAATAAGGAATAGGCGTCTTTCTCCCTCTCTCTCACTCTCTCTCTCTCTCTCTCTCTCTCTCTCTCTCTCTCTCTCTCTCTCTCTCTCTCTCTCAAATAACCCTGGAGATATGAAGAGAGTGATGGATATATATACAGACTTTCAGATTTTTAATACAAGTTGAGTAAATATGTGGCTGAGAAAGCGCGCCCCCTACCGGTCATTTTCCAGGTTGGATTTTAGGGAGGAAAAAACACCCAATTGTCACCACTGAAAGTGTGTTACTGATTGTGTTCTAGTGGAGTGAACTTTGTTTTGGCCTAAAATTAAAGCACAGCAACACTAAATGTGGACAAGGAGCTCGTCTTCAGAATGATCCTCCTCTAGATCCCACTGGTCTTTCTCTGAATCAGATACGACTGTGCACATCACACTGTGTGACCACCCTACATAAAGAGCTTTAACACGGGCAGGTCATCATGTCACGCCGATCAGAAAGTGTAATACGGTGTGTTGTACCTCAATTTTAGTTCTTAGATAAATAAAGAATTGCACTTTGGTATCTCAGACGAAGCATTTTCCATCTGTCCCGAATTCAGAGAAGATGGTTTGAATGAATGAGGCCTTCAGATCTAAAATGCAGATGTTGCAGCTAATGTTTAAAATGACCGTCTCCAGACAGAGATTAGGATGATCAAGATTTAAACAAAACGAGTAGAGAAGAGCGAGGTGACCCTGTTAATGGTGAGAGTGGCCATGTTTTGTAAACGGGGAAGAAACCTGTATTCCAAGAGGCTTGTTGAAATTGCAGTTTCCCGTAGCGTTTTCTTGTTGCAGAACCAGAACCTCACCTCGAACGTCTTCCCTAATGCACTTTTAACCTCACAACACATTCTCACCACGCCTTCACCGAGCCCTGAGATCACCCCTGCTGAACGTCTGATGAAACATAGACTCAACCCCAGACTTCCTTCCACTGCATCTTCTAGCTAAATAAACACTAATCCCATCAGCCGTGCTCTAAAATCTAGTGGAGAGAATTCTCAGGGGCATGGAGGTCATTTTAACAGTGTAGAAGGACCTGGTTTGGAGTGAATGGGAATCTGATGTTGAGGTGTGCACAGTTTGGTACGAACGTTGGCTTTTAAGGCACGGTTTGGTTAAAGTTCGGTGTGGTCGGGTGGGGTGCAAAACAAAACTGCTTTTTAAAAAAAATTATTATTGCCAAAGTTTATTTACATTTGCAGCATTTAGCAGAGCGACATACAGAAGTATTCGTATTAATATTTATCTTTAACATTTGTGATCAGCTTTTAAACATTTACATTTTTTAAAAACCATTTTAAATACAATGCCTGCTTGGTTAAATAATATAAAATGTTTTATAAAAAAAAATAAAGAAAATAGAACAAATCTAATTAATGCAATACAATTTATTATATTGATTAAGCAGTCGATTTCATTGGCACAAATTAGCTTATAAAAGAAATAAAATTAAATTGTTTACATTTATTAGTAATGTGTGTGTTTTACATTTAATATAAAATTTTCTAACGCTGGACGTAAAATGCTAAAGAATGTGTAGGGATAGTGTTGGCTGCTAAGTACTTCCTTTAGCAGTTACATGCATGTGAAAAACAAATCGTATTTCTGGTACGGAGCGAGCAGCCACACTGACTGGGTTTTGTTTTTATCTCTGGTTTGCTTTCAAGTTGAATAATTATAATAATAAAAATAACGCGCTTAAAGTGCAAGACAGAGACTAAACAAATTAGCATTCTGCCACTTAACAGGTTCCTTCAGAAAACATGTTCCACAAGTAAAAAGTATTGAAAACCTTGTTCCAGAGAATTTCTGTACAAATACGTGTACCTTCACACCCCTAAGTGTAGCTGCAGACTCGCTCAGCCGCTTATCTCACTCATGCACTTGCACAGTAAATGATTTATTACTGTTATTTTATTTTTTTAAAGTAATATATTGTGTGTGTGTTGTCAGTGAGATGCATGCTGCCGAGTCGGTGGTGTGTCTGAATAAAGCCCTGACTCACCTCAAGGACATCTGGGAGGAGATCGGCATTCCAGAGGACCAGAGAGTACAGCGCACTGAGGCGGTCAAAATGCACATCAAGGTAAAAACCCAGCGTTCTCAATCCCACCAGTTACATCAGTGGAAAGGAGAAAGTCATCATAGACCCGAACATGTTCACATACTCATTTCCTCTTTCATTTGCTTCTGCAGCTCACTTATTATTCAAATCAATATTTTAGTGATGAAGAACTTTCCCAGCTGGGAATTGAATATAATTTGATTTTATGACCTCCAGATGTTTTCTTGAGATGTAATTATTTAGAACTGGCCGATCCCTTCTTATCAGGACGGAGTTAAGAGTACATGAAAATCAGACTTGAGTAAAAGTATAAACACTGTAAAACTTAATCCATTACAAGTTAGTCACCAGTTCCATTGTGACTCGAGTAAAAGTCTGAGTATCTGATTCGAGCAGAACTTTGACTCGTATTGAACGTAGGCTCAAAGATACACGAGTCCCCAACACCAAATCAACACCAAATCCTAAACCAGTCGATTTTGTGAGGTTTTATTTTCCTAAAATTGTAATTAAATTGTACACCTCATTAACACTGCATTAACCTTCAACACGTCTTCAACACACCGGAATGAAACAAAGACCGAACAAGTCGCTCAAAAAAACGACAAAGTAGTAAAGAAGTGTTTTAAAAAGGGGATCTTCAGTTAACAAATAAAATGACCACATCGTGTCCCCATCAGCAGAACTATTAGCATTCAATAAACAAATAAAATGAAAGAATTGTATTAATACAATTATGAGGTAAATGATTTTAGATTTAAAACCAAATATTCAGAGTTTATTGTGATCTGATTCACATCTCCGTCTCAAAGGGGTAAATATTTTATTCAACTTTAACAAAAGCTGTTTTTAAAGTGTTTGGAGTAACTTCCAGCTCTTTTTGGAATGAAAACGAGGCCAGCGGTGATGGTCACTCGCAGGCAGCAGATGAGTGTCTGAGTCTTAATGATGCAAAATTGGTAATGTCATCGTCAATTGTAGCGGAATAAAAACTAGCAGAAATGTAGTTGCTTATATATTTATATCTTTGCTACTCAGTAAAACTAAAATTACCCAGAAGAATTACTTAAGTACAGTAACAAAGTGCATTTACTCAAATACTATACACCACGGAATCGGGGACTAACACACCTGACAAATTTTTTTCAGAATCTTCTGGAAATGATGATCGCAGAAGAAGAGGGTCTAAAAAAGAGGTTGATGAACAGCATCGAGTCCTGCCGGACAGAACTGGGTAGTTTGTGCGACGAGCTTCAGCTCCCTCCGTTCGAGGTGATTTCAGCAGTCTTTAGACTGAAGTGTTCTCTATGCTTTCTGTACCTAGCGGTTTGCTTTTCTCTAGAAGTCGACATATTCATCAGGTTTGCCGATTCGACACGATAGTTGCTTGCTGAAACCATCTGCAAAAATCCACAACAATAGTTTTTCCGGGTTGCGTTATACAGTACAAGAGCGGCCCCTAGAGCCAAATCACTGACACTATGTCCTGTTTATATGAAGTGTGTTTGTGCTCAAGCTAGCTGTCTGTATCGGTAAAATCGGACGTCCTCTGTTTTTATGTTGTGTATCTGTGTGTCAGGAGGATGATGGCCTCAGTATGCTGCAGCTGGAGAAGGAGATTCGCACTCGCCTGAAGGTGATGCTAAAGCAGAAGAACCAGCGTATGGGTGAGCTGAAGAGTCTGATCCAGCAGGATCGCGAGCTGTGCGATATCCTGTGCGATAACCCACACGCCATCGATCCTGACCGTGTCCCATCTGCCCAGCAGCTGCAAGACTACCGTCAGCACATCTCCAGCCGCAACCAGGAGAAGGTAAAGCTCACACTCCCATACTTGTACCTGAGCTCACCACACAACCGTTATAGTTCCTTGCTCTTGCTGTGCTGAGAAATGTCCAACTTGTTAAACTTGTGACCTTCAGATCCACAGTCCAATGTTTTAAATCCCAGCACTTCATAAAATCAATTTATCGCTCTTTTTTTTTTTTTTTTTTTTTTTTTTTTTTTTTTTTCCTTCTGTGTATTTGAGTAAAGAAAGTGTGTTGTGAATGAATGTGTGTTGCAGTGAAGGTTGTATTTGTATGCATGTGTGTGTGTATAAGTTGTACTGACCCGAGGTTGTTGTTTTAGGAGCACCGTTACGCCAAGTTCGTGTCCATCAAGCGTCAGATCATCGTGTGCATGGAGGACCTGGAGCAGATGCCCGACACCAGCTTTGAGAGAGACGTGGTGTGCGAGGAGGAGGAGGCCTTCTGCCTCTCGATCGAAAACATCTCCGCTCTGAACGTCCTTCTGAGCCAGGTGAACTCGCGCACGTTCTTCACTTTCCCCCCCTGAATGTCCCCCACATGGACGACTCTACTGAGAGCGGTGTTTTTGTTCTCTACATTAAAGCTTTTTGTCCTTCTGCTGTTTGTGTGTGGTTTCAGTTGGAGAACCGTAAAGCGGAGATCGAGGCGACGTGCGTGTCGTACCGCGGCCGGATCACAGAGCTGTGGGAGAGACTGCAGATCCCCCAGGAAGAGCGAGACGCCACTGTGGAACATATGCAGTGCAGCAAAAAGAGGAACATGGATGCTGTGAGTTTGATGTTTAACCCTCGCAACATGACACAGACACACACCTGTACTCCTCTCCATCACCTGTATGGAAATGTAGCTGATCTACGTGCCCCAGGTGGCAGGATTGTGGCAGGTGTAAATTATAGGGAACTGATTATTATATGGGTCTGTTGTAGAGTAACACTGCTGTATCCACACTTCATTCTTCTTCTCCCTTTTTCTTTTTCCAGCTGCACGCTGAGCTGGAGCGACTGGAGGAGCTGAAAATTAAGAACATGCAGAGTGTCATCGGATCGATCCGAGGCGAAATCGAAATCCTGTGGGAGAAATGCTTTTACAGCCTGGACCAGAGACAAGCCTTCACTCCATATTACTCTGGTACATCAGCCTTCACTGCTAAATCAGAACACTGTCCGCTGTCTCCAGATTCTGCTTTACACATAACCACAATACGCATTTTAAAACCCAGTTAAAGTGACCGTGTGGACTTCCAACCGACTGCAATAAATGTAGGGATTTTGTGATTGGCTTTTGTGAGTGTGTGATGGTGTTTTTTTGTGATGCCGCTCATCTTCCAGTGC
The DNA here is from genome assembly GCA_014706435.1 of Silurus glanis. Taxonomy (NCBI): domain Eukaryota; kingdom Metazoa; phylum Chordata; class Actinopteri; order Siluriformes; family Siluridae; genus Silurus; species Silurus glanis. Next base: position 41,786 of record JAAIIK010000258.1, read on the forward strand.
CTGTAGTAGTGATGTTCCCCGTTATATTTAGTTTATCGGTACATTTTATTGCTACACATTTGATTGTTTCTGCAGCTCCATTAAACCCTTTATATTAGAGGGTTAATTTAACTGCTAGACTTTGGCATAATTTAACTGCAATACACTCCATTAAACTCCACACGACACTATTAGGATGTAAACTACACACGTGATGTAAACACGTGATTCATGCAGAGTGCATTTGTGTTTGACCATTTTTTTTAGACATATAAATAAATAAATAAAAATAAGATATGAAATTAAAACCTTTGACGCAACACTTTTATTCACGTCTTTTCTTTATTTAGATATAAAACATTATAATAAAATCCAGCAGAAATGTTTTTTTTTTTCTCTCTCTCAAAAATCTCTAAACATTTTCACTGCTGCATCGATGATTAAATCTGATCCGGCGATTAAAAGCGTCCGTGTGGAAACAGCAAAGGTTCCGTTCGGTGTCCTGGTGATTTTTTTAAAACACTAGTTTATTTAAAACATTTAGAAGAATGTTTAGTCTTTATGCTCTATGTATAGTAAAATCACTAATAATAAACATACTTTTGGATAAAGCATCAATATTTATCCATGTTGATTATCATATTAAAATCTTACAGTAATAATTTACGGTAGGTTTAGAACTGATACAGATGTGCAGTTAATTGTGAGGAACTATTTGAATGGATCGACAGTCCTGATATAAATGTGTATTATATTAGTGAATCTGCTCATCAGACATTTTTCTATTGGAATTTTTTGTAGGTTTTGATCCTGCAACATTTTTGATAACGTAATTTTTTTTTCTATATAAAGATCTTTTCACTGAGGAGCTCCTGGCTGTGCATGAGCAGGAGGAGCAGAGGCTGAAGCAGCATTACGAGCAGCACAGAGAGCTTTACTCTGGTGTGAGCAGCTGGCAGAGTAACTGGCAGCTCTTCCAGGAGCTGGAGGTAAGTTGTGACGAGCGGCGTTCTACTAGCGCTCTACTAACACCCTTCACCGTTTCCATAACGAAAGCTCTCCGTCTCCTCCCAATCCAGAAAAAGGCCACAGACCCGTCTCGCTTTCATAACCGAGGAGGCAACCTGCTACGTGAGGAGAAACGACGAGCAGAGCTTCAGAAGAGCTTGCCCAAGGTCGGCTCCTGGCCCGCTTTAGATCTTCCACGGTGTGCGTTTTAATGCTTTGCAGCGTTTTGATGAAGCGTGACGTTTGGGTTGTTTTTGTTTTGCAGCTGGAGAAAAGTTTGAAAGTTCAGATCGAGCATTGGGAGGCAGAGCACGGCTCCGAGTTCCGGGTCGGGGGGCAGCACTTCATGCAGTACGTAGAGGAGCAGTGGAACCTTCACCAAATGGAGAAAGAGAAGGAGAAACTCGAGAGGGTAATTACTGCATGGGAAGAGTGTGTGGAATATTACGTTTACGCCATTTAGCACACGCTTTTTTCCAGACTGAGCAGAGGGTTGAGGGGCTGCAGGGGGCAGCTTGCTGGTGCTGGGATTCAAACTCATGACCTTCTGATCAGTAGTCTAGCATCTTAATTACTTTTATATTAATAATTTTTTTTTGTGTGTGTGTGTGTGTGTGTGTGTGTGTAAGGGATATAAGGTTTGTGAAAAGGGATAGAATAAATATCCACACACGTCCTGTTTGGAGTAGCAGGTTCTGTCATGCCGTGGGTATAACGGGCCGTGTTGGGAAGCCTGGCTTGTGTATCGGAGATGAGCACGCCGTTTCCCCCTCAGCTTGAAAGTCTGCATTATATGTAAAGAAAATGACGTGATTTTTTTTGACCTGCTTGATAAACAGTTGAACGGTCGATTTTTTAAAAATGTATTTGTAGTTTTTGACGTTTCCTCCTCGAGGTAATCATGTAGTCATTCTGTTTCTATTTTCAGCAAATGAAAAAGAGCAAGCAGACGGAGGAGGACATGCTGTACGGTACAGCACTCAAAACCCCCACCAAAAGAAGACTAGCAGGAACACCTACACCTGGAAAATCTCGCAAGGTGAAGCTCCGTGTGTGTGTGTGTGTGTGTGTGTGTGTGTGTGTGTGTGTGTGTGTGTGTCTTCACAACAGATCCAAGCTGAAATCTCTACATTCTCTCTTTTAGCTGAATTCTACCTCCAGTATCAGCAGCTCTACACCCAACACTACCATGCGCTCCATCTGCCAGTCTCCATCCCTGAGACCACCTCTGTCCTCCAGCAGGGTGAGACTCGTTCCTTAGCCATAAAGTAGTTGATTTCTACATTCAGCAGTTGTCTTACACTGTAGAACACTGCACCATCTCCTGCTCTGTCTCAGATCGGTTTAGGTTTGCGTGCTCCTGCTCGCACTCCCCGCACTCCCCGCGGCCTGGAGAGGAATAAGGAGAACCTCTCTCAGCTGAACGGAGCTCTGCGCACCATGACCTCCAGCCCATACCGGAGCTGCTCCATCAACTCCGTCGCCAGTTCCTACTCCGAATTTGCGGTAATTCCTACGTCATTGCACCGTCTGCAGCACTCGGTCCAGTTACACAGAGAAGCTTTAAATTAAAACCAAATGGCAAAATGAAGTGTATGAAACTAAACCCAGTCCACATTGAGACCCTGCTCGCAGTTCTAAAAGCCATAACTCTCCTCTGGGAAGATGTTCTACTAGATCTTAGTGTGTGCTCGTTCAGCCACAAGGATGATGTTAGTCAAGTGATGGTACTGATGAAGGTGAGGAGGACTTTGTGGCAACAGTTTGGAGAAGATCCACATGTAGGGGTTTACTGATGAGCTCAGAAACTGAAGCTGAATGAGTGGAGCGTTGAGAAATCTTCTGTATTTGTTCACTTCTTGCTAAATTCCTGACCAGTGATTAGTTAGTAAGATACTAATATGTTCCTATTCAGGTCATGAGCCCTTTTTGCCCCAGGGTTTTGTTCCCACACACTATCTCAGGGATTTAGCAGTCCAGTTTACATGCCGTCTAACTCTGCATTCTGTTCTAGAGGGATTGTGTCAACATCGAATCCACAACCATCTCCAGGTCTGTATGATCTTCACCCCGGCTTGTATCTGCATTACAATTTTTTTTTTTCTCTTTTTTACTTCGGAGCTTTTTTCAGACCAGGAAACGAAATTCTCAAAACGACTCGATCGGACCTCCACGTGTCGTCACGTGCGCATCATAAAAGCAATTTCTTGCTGTGAACGCTTCGGTATATTCGTTTAATCGATCGTGTGTCATTTTCTGCCGTTTCCTACATTGTCATGTGGATCACAATATATTCTACTGGTTCTCATTTTTAACTCCCACAGACAGTCACTGAAGGCGAGATGTTAAACCGGTCGTCTTCGTACATCCGTAAATGTGTTGAACTGATGAATTGTGCACTAATGAAGGCGAGTGAACGGCATCAGATCAACCAATCATCAACCAGTTCTCTAAAACAGGTCAAACTTCATTTAGCGACAGACAGAACTAAACCCAGAATTACAATTTCTGAAGATGGATGAAGATCCAGGAAAGGAACTCAATTTGATTTCTTATTGATTTGTTTACAATCATAATATATCTTTTAAAAAGTTCAGGCTTTTGCACGAGATCCAAAGTGTGGCGCTGTTTGTACAAGTTGTTTTGAGAAATGCATTTCCTGGTTTGTGAATATTACGAATGATTTTAAGAAACACTCCGAAGCAACTAAAGAAAAAAAAAAACTGTAACCACCAACCACATGTTCCTCTTTTAACATGACTAATGACCACACAGTGTAACACGCCCTTACACAGCACCTACACGTGTGGGTTGGGGCGGGCGTGCGAGGGGTCATGGGCTCCTAATCTTTCTGTTTAACTGGACATTGTGCTTTGCCAGACATTAAACTCACTGCTGTTCACACACTCACTCACTGTTCACTGCTCTGAACTGTTCATTCTCTTACAGAACACACAGTCCCAGCCCTGGTCTTGTGTGTGTGTGTGTGTGTGTGTGTGTGTGCGTGCATATATAGTACTTGGAACTACAAGTTGGTATCAGAAAGTTTGGAGATTCACTCCATTTACAAGAAAGTACTTTATTTATCTACGTTTACACACAATCACCTTCAAAATAGTCTCCTTGTACAGTAATACAGCGCCCCCTGTGTCCTTTCGGAAGCACCTTCTGCAACCCTGTCGATGGTAGTTTCCGGCGAGAACCTCCCATGTGAGAAGAGATTGTGGCAGGATGCATTGTTGTTGTGGAGCATCCAGGTTTTTCACGCTCCACAGATCCGGTCGCTTTTGCCAAACATCCTGAAATGGTAGACGTGGTCCGAACAGCACCAGTCGCACGGCTCCTGTTTTACACAGGACAGTGTCTCACTGACTTCTGAAGGTCGGCGCTCCCTGTGACTGCGCGTGCAGCCTCGTGCTGCCACCTGTTGGCGTGTTACAAAACTAATCTCTAAAAACTTTTTGATACCCCCTCGTATATTCAAAATTGGTGGTGAAAATGTAAACATTTAATTTATTTCTGATCAAACGATGACTCAAACATTCGCTCCTTTCGATGAACGAGATTCAAAGAGTCAATTCTCTAAAATGATCTGATCTTCTCATCTCTAATAAGAACAGGCAGTGATTTTAGTGCCCCACACGCAGGTGCAGTATCACACCTGACCGAGTTGTACTCATGATGATGGTTTGCTTTCTCTTGCAGCGAGAACTCTCACAAGCTTCAAAGTCCAGCTGCAAGGCTGGAGTTCTGAACTCCACGGTCACACGCTGAGTGCTGCGCTCATGGATCCAGGACGCTCACTCCAACCGTTTCTGTAGATGAAGAGACATTTTAACGAGATTAGCTGAATGTAAAATGACCTGCAAAAGAGATGTGGAACGTGTAAATATGTTTTTACTTTTGTTTTAATGGTTTTCTTTTTTCCTCTTTCTTTCTTCCATTTAGGTTTTTTTTGTTGTTTTTGTTTTCATCTTGACTTCGAACAAATCAGTTCTCTGTGGACTTGGTCATGATCAAGAGTTTTTATAAAAACTGCATTAAACTCCTCTTCTCTTCTTTCTAAACATTCCTTCGGGCTTGTACAGTATTTTATGGTTTCGGAAGCACATTTGTTGTTTTAGGATTCGGATCTGTTTATTTAACCCCCCCCCCAGACTAAATACCACACACAAACTTCACCTTCATTCCTCATATGTTTCTTTACTTTTGTACACTAAGGACAACCTGCAAAATAAATGTCTTCATTCGGACCTGGTTCTGAAACGTCTTTATTCCATGATTGCATCTAAAATGATACTACAATCCTGTCATTATTTTTTTAAGTTTGATGTGCAGGATAAATATATTGTATTTTTACTGTAAAGTTTACGTGGAACAGCTGCGAGTACATGCGGTTATCCAAATAAGAAACCATGTAGACGTTCACACCAAATACCAGAATGAAGAAAGTGATCTTTGTGATTGTGACATTGATCCTGGTATAAAATGTGCTTGTATTTGTTGGTGAAAATTTCTGGGTTGTTTTTTTTGTTTTTTTTTAACGCTCAACAGTGTAAAAGTCTCAATGGTTTGAGGAACATGTAAAAGGAACTTGTCAAGATTCCCAGCTTTCCATTATTTGTAAAAAAAAAAAAAAAAAAAAAGTACTGGACAAAACAAGTTTGATCCATGGAGGCGTTACCTTACAACATACCGGATTTAATGTATCTGCTGCACAAGGACCTACATGTTATTAGATATGTGGTTTTAATATTGTCGCTGATCAGTGTAAAAAAAAAAAAAAAAAAAACTAATCAAAGATTTGCACACCCTTTTGTTGTTGTTTTTCCCCCTTAACATTGTACATTGCACACTCTTGCCATTCTCTCAGTCTGACTCATGAGGGAGTTCTTGGGAATAGTTTTCCAAGAGTTGTTGAGTGCTTGTTGACTGCTCTTTCTTCACTCCCAAACCACCTCATCTGCATTTAAAAGGAGTGACCGAGGAGGCCAGGGGGTCCGATCCAACACTTGATCACTCCCCTTCTTGGACAAATAGCTCTTATATAACGTTCATGTGTTTGGGGTCATTTTCTTCAAATACATTGTGTAAACCAGATGGACTGGCGTGTGGTGGAAATGCGTGTTTGAAGCTACCATCAGCATCGCCAGCAAAGGTCATTTTAATAAACGTATCCTCTGCAGCAGAGGTAGCTCTTGGTCTTCTTTTCCTAGGACTGTCCTCATGAGAGCCTGGTTCATCATAGTGGTTGATGGTTTTGGCAGCTGTATGGTTTTTTTTTTTGCCATAATATGGATTTGTACAGTAGTTACAGTAGCACTAATAGTGATAGTGTGTGTGTGTGTGTGTATATATATATATATATATATATATATATATATATAATCTCAGGAAATGTTTTCTTTCCACTGTCTCTTTTGGCTGTTTATTGTGGATTGAAGTCAATATCTAGATGTTATGAGTTATGCAATGTCTATTGTTAAAATTGATACACAACTTTCTGTAAAGGTTCACTACTGTTCCACGTTTTCTCCAATTGTGCATAATAGGAATCGGCAAGTTTCGCTGAAGTCTTAAAGCCTTAGAAATGGCTTTGGAATCCTTTCCAGACCGATGCAATTCCAATGACTTTTTCTGTTGAATTTCTTCAAATCTCTGAATGACCTGTTGATTTTTGAGATCTTTTAGCTTCACTTTGTCAGACAGGTAAGTGATTTCCTGATTCAACAGGGCTGGCATTAATCAGGCCTGGGTGTGGCACGTGAAATTTAACTCAACTTTTTAAAAAAAAAAAATAATAAATGTGTTTACTCATCTTTTATTCATCATTTAGCATGAGGCGATTGGGGGCAGATAAGTGTGTACAGCTTTTTCCCCCTTAATAAATAATCATTTAAAAGCTGCCTTTTCTATTTTAAGGGTTATTTTTGTGTAATTTTAACATTTCCGTGATCAGTTAAATGTGACAAATATGCAATAAAAAAAAGATAATTTTTCTAATAGTTATCTTGGAGCATATGATGTATAAAAATTCAATATTTATTGCACATTGTATGATGAATCATAACTACATCTGTAAGTGATGTTTTGAAATCTTGATCCGTGTGTCTCTTTTTCTACGTCTGTATATAAAAAAACAAAAACAAACCTATGAATAAACTTTAACCATGGTTAGAAGAAAGGCAGATTTTGGACCAGGTTGATAAACAGAAGTTTACACTGATCCTGATGATAAATCAAAGGTCACAGTTAAGAAGCAAAGCAGCTACAGTATGGACTTCTATCTACTATCTAACATACGTTGTGCAGCAGTGAACGAATGCTCGTTTAACCGACATCAAATGTTCTTACACTTTATTCAACCTAGTGAGACATGAGAAATAACCTTTATTGTGTTTAAATAACAATTATTTTAGACATGGATGAAGGTTTTTGCCAACGGAAACAAGAGACTAATGCTGAAGAGAGATGGATGGATGAATGGATGGACAGAATAAAAAGGAGGAAATATATCTGATAAACTGTTGCTGTTTGTTATAAAGTAATAAAATTATATATATTATTATTATTATTATTAATATAAATTATATAATGTGGTTATTTAATGTTCTGATTCTGTCTTTGGTTAAGTAATGAATTTAAAAAAAAGGAAAAATTTCTATAAAAGTGGAAAAGGGAAATTTTTCATGTTCTGATTTTGTACTTAAGTTTGAAAAAACGGCTTGATAAGTCGAGTTATGATTTAATTTTAATTACAAACTAATCTGATCCAATAAAAAGATTAATGGAGATTAAAGTTAAATACAGGTAATGTATAGATCTGGTTTTTGAGAACTAGTTTCTATTTATTTATTTTTTGTCATAAATATTAGTTATATGGAGAACTGTATTAGATGTTGGAAACACATTATTGGTACCAGCCCACCCCATTATAATTGCTTAGAACCGACCACACATTGAGGAACCGTTCCTTCCCTCTGTTCCTCTACACCAAAACTCTCACATCTGACCTCAGGGCAGTTTTCCACAAGTGACAGTTTTTCCTGATTCAATGAAAGGAAACGTGTTGGAAATAATTCAGATGGCAAATCGAAAAAATAATTGATTTCTTAATGATTTGTTTACGATCATAAAATATATTTTTATATAAAGATGCATGTAATAAACAGCTGTGACCCCTGAAGTCTAGACAATCAGTAAATGGACATATAATAGAGTCTGTGTGGTTAATAGCTATGGTGCATGTTTTGTGGGCGTTGCTTTGGAGGCAACACTGATAGGCTGGACTGGGTTTGTCTGGATCTACACTTCCACAATATATAATACATTATATATAAATCACATACACAGTCTTCTAGATTGTAAACAATGATTCATAATGCAGATGTGCATAATGCAGATGTGTGGTGGTTGGTGAGAGACAAATGAGTGAATGAGTAAAAAGAAAAACCCTGCAGTAGACAGGTGGTAGGAAGTGGTGTGATGTGAACTATAGGTCTTTGCTACGTTGATGGAGGGATGAAGAATAAAGGAATAAAGAATGATTGCGGCAGTGCGTTGTGGCGGAGCAATGGAAGTTACACTGCAGGGGTGGGACTCCTGCATTCTCTCTCTCTCTCTCTCTCTCTCTCTCTCTCTCTCTCTCTCTGTCTCTCTCTCTCTGTCTCTCTCTCGGAGGGAATGCCTCTCCTGAAGCCCACCGGCTGCACACCAGCGTCCAGGATGCGCTCTTTAAACTGATGCTCTCTGAGCCTGAGCGAAACCGTGAATGCATTTGGTTTGGTGTTTGGACGCAGCTGATGCACATGGAGAGAGGACAGTGAGAGACAGAGGAGGGAGACAGGAGATCCCCATCTCCAAACACCGAAAACAAAGTCCTCCAAGGTAGGCTTTCCAACCCGCTGTTCCTCACACACACACACACACACACACAATGCATGTTCAGTACTCTGAGACACTGCATGGGCTGAGAACACGCCATGCTCTTTCACAAACATGTAATCTCCGTGTGTGTGTGTGTGTGTGTGTGTGTGTGTGTGTGTGTGTGTGTGTG
>JAAIIK010000258.1:56498-80995 GCA_014706435.1 Silurus glanis
GATAGATAGATAGATAGATAGATAGATAGATAGATAGATAGATAGATAGATAGATAGATAGATAGATAGATAGATAGAAAGAAAGAAAGAGACAGAGATGAACAGACAGAAGTCTAAGTTGCTGTCTCTGTGCTGCAGCAGCAGTTTCTCTTCTCACACGTTTCTCCCTAGAACTCGATCTCATTTAATCAGTGATGTCTGGGGAAAAATCCTGATTTTCAGCAACACAAGAAACCCTGACCATCCAAAATAACAATTTCAACCAATTCCAGTTACATATATAGTTATAGTTATAGTTAAGCAATCCATGTACACCTTTTATATTTGCATAAAAATATCAAATGTGTGTTGCAGACTGCTCTAGATCTATTTCGCATATCTTTTAAATCCTCTATATTCCTCTCCCTATATACATATAAGAGAAATGGAAGTTTTATTGTCATGCTAATAATTAAGATCTATGAGTGAACAAAATTTCTATGACATGAAATACACTTTAGAGCAGTTCAAATTTTTTTTAAATAAATACAATCACTATATTGCATTAAGTGGTGAATATTCCCTGGAGCTCGTGCACCAATAGTACGATCTCAGCTGTCCCACATTCGGTTTGGATTTTAACCACGACAAGGCACCTGGGATTTGTGGACCATCTAAACACGCTGAACAAATAGTGACCTCTCGCAGCCCATTATCTCCAGTAACTTGAAACTCATTTGTGCAAACACATCAGCAGTACAGAGAGACTGAGTGTTCAGTCGCTAACTGATCTCAAGTTGCCAAAACACCTTTTTATTTGATTTTTATTTATTTATTTATTTTCTCTCTTTGTGTCTGTGAAAAGACTGTAAAATGATTATGTGCTTCTCCGGAAGCAGCGTTGGAGAAAAATGCCTTTACAGTGTGAATCATAAATGTTTTATTATTATTATTATACTTATTTTTGTGACCTTTATTTGACCTTGTGCATGTAAACATCAACAAGAAAATGAGTCAGATTATTGACTCTCAGTTTTCTGGTTTTCATTTAGAGAATAGTGAAGGCGAAGGAAGAAATATGGGTTTGCTGGACATTTCTGGCAGCTAAAGGACACGCTTGTCAAATAAACAGTGTGATTTGTCAGCGCTCTATTGGTTATATAGATGTCAAACTAGTAACAAAGTGAAAACCACGAGAAATCTAGATGTAATATGATGAAATGTTCCAGCTTCTCTCTCCCTCTCGATCTCTATCTACCTGGGTTTTTTTTCCCCCCAATCAACTTTTGTTTGTACACACACTGACACACACATTTTATCCCCATACATACTTGTAAATATCACACTATACAGTACATTATAAAGGTTTCGGCTGTTAATACCACCATAATTTGTACTGTGTAAAATGTAAATAAAGACAAAATGCAATGATTTGCAAATTTCATAAATCCATAATATATTCACAGTAAAACACACACAATAAAACATATCAAATGTTTAAATTGAGAATATATATACCATTTTGAGGCAAAAAATAAGGTCAATTTGAATTTGGCTGCATCACGTTTAAAACAATTTGGGACGGGGCCATGTGTAGCATCACGTCTTCTATCCTTATGCATCTGGTAACTGAGGAGACCAGTTGCTGAAGTTTTGGGAGAGAAATGTTGTCCCATATGTGTCTGATCCAGGATTCTAGTTGCTCAACAGTTTTGGGTTTCCTTTATTGTGTTTTTAGGTTCATGATGCATGAATGTTTTTTTAGATGGTGAAAGGTCTAGACTGCAGGCAGCCCACTTCAGCACCCGGACTCTTTTACTATGAAGTCATGCTATTGTAATATGCAAGGCCTTCTCTAAAACAGACGTTTTCTGGATGGGAGCATTTGTTGCTCTAAAACCTCTATATAGCGTTCAGCATTAATGAAGCCTGGCAATCTGAATGCTGCCCGTTCCACAGGTGCTAATGCACTCATAACCATTAGGGATGTGACTTTTTGAGTGCTGATAACATGTGGGATGATCCCTCTCCTCTTTAGTCTGGAGGACCTGGTGTCCGTGCACTTTGCTGCAGTACATTTTTAAATGAGCTGTGGCCCTGAGAGGGTGGCGGCGTTTCTGGATCACGTTCACACATGCCTTCTTCTTTGCATGGTAGAGATTTTGTGGATGACATGGAAAATCTTTACTTCTGAGAGCCTCTCTAAGATTACACTATTTATACCCAATCATCTTTCTGACCTGAATGTTTCTCCAACTGTTAATAACACTTAATATTTCCAGACTTTTGTTGCACCGTCCCAACTTATTTAAGACGTGTTGCAGCCATAAAATTTAAAATTACTTTCTTCAAAATCGTACATTTCCCTAGTTTAAACATTTGTTAGTTTTTTATGTTCTATTGTAAATAAAATATGGGTTTATGAGATTTGCAAATCCTTACATTCTAGTTTTATTTACATTGTACACAGTGTCCCAACTTTTCTGAAATTGGGGTTGTAGAAATTTTATTCATACACTTGTCACTTGGTACCACTTTTTCCTTCTCGACGACTAAACTGGGCATTTAAATGGTATTATTTCTTAATCCCACAGGAAGATTAACTCTCTAACCTGTTGTTCATTCTCTCTCCAGGCAGTTGGACCATGTCCTCCTCACATAGCCGGGACATCTCTGACTACCATGTCAGCGGTAAGAGAAAAAGAACCCGAGAGGTATTTGTGTTTAGTGATTTATTGAGTGTCTAATAGAGGATATGTATGTGTGGGTGTTTCAGTCATCCGTGACCCTCCAGTCTGGGAGGTCGGTGTGTACCTGTTGGGCTTTCTGGTTCTGCTTGGTATAGTTGGAGTAAATCTGTGGAAGCTCTGGAGGTCTGGCTCTTTCCCCGCTCCCTCGCCGTATCCCAACTTCAATTACCGTTACCTGCAGGAGAAATATGGCACCTCGTACTCTGAAGTCAGGCAGAAGGTAACAGGCTTCATTTATTTCATGTGCTCAATAATTCCGCCTGTAAAAACCTGCCACGAATCTTTCTCTTGTTTATAAAAAACCTGCGATCTACTTTGTTAGTGCGTCGCAGCTTCGAACCACAGAAGAGCGTCTACGGCGAGCCGTAAGCCCAGCCTGCAGCTGGCCGACACGCCTGATGGCTTCCGTGAACTCGGCCCTCTGGAGCTGATGAGCCGGGACCTCGAGATGAAACGCTCCGCCTCGGTCGACTCGCTGTGCTCCATCTCATCCATCGCCCAAACGTTCGGCCATGATGTCACCGTGGGTCAGCTGGAGGTGACGCTGGAGCTTGAGGCACGGGCCTCGCTATTACATGTCACCCTGCATCAGGCCAAAGACCTGCTGGAGAAGGAGGAGGAGAATTTCCCTGGTTGCTACGTCACTGTCACGCTCCTACCTGACGAGATCAACGTGGGCGTCACACAGGTGAGGAAAGTCGTTTGTGCAGTCTTACCATTTAGGTTCTTTTACTTGCTCAGGAAAATGTATGAAACTGTACATTTTCCTGTGAAACCCTGGTATCGATAAATCATTCATGCCTTAATCAGTACAGATTCCGGATATTATCATGGTTCCGGAGGCACCGCATTTCCTCCTGCTGTGAACGCAATGAGCTCCAAATGTACTTAACCTGTGATACACACAACCATCGTAAATCCTCCAAAATCTGCAGACACGCTCGGATCATCAGTCATTCATGTCTCATGTGTGGGTTCTTAAAGAGCATCAGTAGCATTATATTAGAGCCAAATGATTAGGATTAGGATTCAGTCTAAACGTTCTCTCTCTCTCGAAGCCAGCAATGTCAGAGAAGGGAAGAAAGAAAGACGGAAAGAGAAAGAGTGCTGACATCAGGGCTCAGCAGGGTTCCGAAGCAAAAGGGCTGTTGTGTTGTTCTTCTCCTATTTTCTTCTTCTTCTTCTTCCTTGCACATAAATATGGTTAGAAATGTGTCAGTGTGTTAGAGAAGTCTGAACAGAGGCTAGCAGTTCGGAGCTACAACACTATGGGTTACTGATCAGAAGGTTAGTAAGGTATATCCAAGCTGCCACTCTTGGAGCTCTTGAGCAAGGCCCTTAACCCTCTGTGCTCCATGGATGTTGTATCATGGCTGACCCCAGCTTCCTAACATCGCTGGGATATGCGTAGGAAGAATTGAACTGTGCTGTAAAGTACATGTGACAACAAAAAATTATCTTTATGACCAATTGCAGCTCAGATCCATCTTCATGGTTTAACATTCAACAGCAATCAACCATCTTCTTCTGCACTGATTTGCCTCTGAATGAAGAAGACGTAGAAGGAGTAGGACATCAGTATGAATCAGGCAGGTCTGGAAAGAAGAAAAGGACCAGAGAGAGAGAGAGAGAGAGAGAAAGAGAGAGAGACAGAGAGACTGAGAGACTCTTACCAGATCTGTGGGGTCACGTTTTTGGTCTCGCTTCACAGCTTTAACTCATTAATGTCTTCCCTTCTAAAGAAATGTACTGTAATGTGTTACACATTATAATGTAGTGTAGTAAATGTCCACCTCTGGTCATCTCACATTTTGGACTAAAAACCTACATGATTTGCGTAAACAGTACTAATTCACCTGCTTCTCAGGTTCAGCATTACGGACGTCTTCAATCACCGCCTGTATTTCCAAACACTTTCCCCCTCAGAGCTTTTAATCACGTTTAAAGAGTCCTGACTGCAGTGATATCAGCTGAGCAGCTCGTTAGAGTTACAGACGTGCCTCTTATTGGCGATCGGTCTCTGACTTCAGCTTTTCTCAGCAGCGATGTCGTTCGAAAGTAGCTGAGCGCAGCGCTGATGCTTTTCCCACTGCAGACACAAACAAATGCACTCCGTTTAGCTCCGACTAAATACTTGTGGTTTTGGAAATACTCACTGTGTCATCCTGGTGCTCTTCCTTAGCAAGTGGAAAATTCTTAAACATAATGCATTTATTTTTATATTTATTTCTTTTAAAAAAAATTCTATTTTTTTATTCCAAGATTACAATGAACCAAACATAAAAAGTGTTAAGCATATTTTTATCCATTTCCCTAATAATTTCATTGAAACATTTATTTCTTTGAAAGAAGTCAAATGACCTGAAAATCTAAAAAGGAAATCAGTAGTTGCATTTGACTAATAATATATTACAATACAAGATTAATGCAGATACAGTTCTAAGAAAAAGTATGACATCATTGCCAAAAAAAAAAGAACATTTTAATGTAAGTTCATTTGAATTATTTTATTTTCATAATAGCAAAATTGGATGCTAATGGAAATGCTTGACATTTTCATTTTAATAAAAAAAAGTTGAGAAATTAACTGTATGGGCAAACGTTTGTGGACACCTGACCATTAGATTCCCCATTTGCTGTTATAAAACCTGCCACTCTTCTGGAGAGATGTTCATTCAGCCACAAGAGCATTAGTAAAGTCAGGTACTGATGTAGGTGAGAAGGTGAGGAGGCCTGAGGTGCAGTCAGTGTTTACATTCGTCCCAAAGGTGTTCCATAAGGTTGAGGTCAGAGCTCTATAACTGGAGATCTTCCACTCCAACCCATGTAAAACATATCTTCATGGAGCTGTTGTTGTACACATGGGCATTTTCATGCTGGAACAGGTTTGGGTCTCCTAGTCCAAGTGAAGATAAATTTAATGCTGTGTCCAAAGACGTCCAATGCAATTGTATTTCTCCAACTTTACATGACATAACATCTTCTTCTTTCGGCTTCTCCCATTAAGGTTCTCCACAGCGGATCATCCGTCTCCATCCCCCCCTGTCCTCTACATCTGCCTCTTTCACACCAACTACCTGCATGTCTTCCCTCACCACATCCATAAAACTCCTCCTTGGTCTTCTTCTTTTCCTCCTTCCTGGTGTCTCCATCCTCAGCATTCTCCTACTGATATACCCCATGTCCCTCCTCTGCACATGTCCAAACCATCTCAATCTCACCTCCCTCACCTTGTCTCCAAAACGTCCTACATGTGCTGTCCCTCTAATAAACTCATTTCTAATCCTGTCCATCATCGTCACTCCCAATGAACATCTCAACATCTTCAGCTCTGCTACCTCCAGCTCCACCTCCTGTCTTTTACTCAATGCCACTGTCTCTAATCCATACAACATCTCAGGTCTCACCACAGTCCTATAAACTTTCCCTTTCACTCTCACAGATACTCTTCTATCACAAATCACTCCTGCTATCACTCTTCTCCACCCACTCCACCCTGCCTGCACTCTTTTCTTCACTTCTCTAACACACTCTCCATTACTTTGCACTGTTGACCCCAGGTACCTGAACTCCTCCACCTTCTCCACCTCTTCTCCCTGCAACCGCACCACTCCACTGCCCTCCCTCTCATTCACACACATGTACTCTGTCTTACTCCTACTGACTTTCAATCCTCTTCTCTCCAGCGTGTACCTCCACCTCTCCAGGATCTTCTCCACCTGCTCCCTACTCTCACCACAAATCACAATATCATCCACAAACATCATAGTCCATGGAGACTCCTGTCTGACCTCGTCCGTCAACCTGTCCATCATCACTGCAAACAGGAAAGGGCTCAGAGCCGATCCTTGATGCAGATAACATGACATGTTAAAAATGAGCTTTTATGCTGTTTAAGGTATAATGAAAATATGGAAATGAAGCAATCCTGCAGTGTTGTGATAAAAGCCTTTTTTACCTACATACAAATTTGAACAGGAAATACTTTTGGTGAAGTCAAATTCCAGACAGTTTTCTATTTTATGTAGCAGCTTGCTCACAGCTAAACCCTGTGTTCTCTCCTGCAGATTCAGAGCAATGCGTTCACCGTGTTGTTTGATGAACGTTTCTCCATTCCACTGGAAGCAGCAGCCGTGGATGAGTATAGCCTGCGTTTCTCAGCGTTTGGAGTAGACTTGGATGAGAGGAACATCAGCGCGGGGCAGGCTGAACTCAAACTCTCAGATCTGGACCTGTCCATGAGGCCTTTTAATGCTTGGCTGTACCTCCAGGACATCAATAAGGTGTCGACACACGGGAGACCCCTGAACACTAATCAATATCATACTTCATTAGATGAAATCTGAGCTTTTTAGCTAAGCAGGAGTTCAGATAGCCTTCAAATCCACACGGAATCCACATTCGATTTCATAACAACAACTCCAGAAAATTATCTCTTTGGCCGAGTTAAGATATTAGATATTTAGTGATTTATCTTTTTCAAATCGAACGTCATGTTGAAATCCAACTCTGGTGCTTCAGATCATCTCACAAGTCGACTGTATTTGTACAGCACTTTTATATCTCGCATATTGCGAGTTGTGACTCTTGAGTGTATTGTTTTTCCGCAGGCTGTGGATGCTGTTGGAGAAATCCTGCTTTCACTCAGTTACCTACCCACAGCAGAGCGCCTCACGGTGGTGGTGGCAAAAGCCAAGAACCTGGTCTGGACTAACGGCAAAACCACTGCAGGTCAGTGTGGTATTATTTTTCTTCCTCATTTTACTGACATGCTTCCTGTACGCCGCTTCTAACCTGACGCGTAATTGAACAGATCCCTTTGTGAAAGTGTACCTCCTCCAAGACGGCAGGAAGATCAGCAAGAAGAAAACCTCCATTAAGAGAGATGATACAAACCCCATCTTCAACGAGGCCATGATCTTCTCAGTGCCTGCCGTTGTGCTTCAGGTAACGCAATCCGATTTTATTAATGTTAATACAAATATGAATCGTTTGTTCAGATGCTCTGCAGTTATATGGATATATAAATAATTGGGGATCTGCTTATTGAAAATGTAAAATTGTAACATTTATTTCTGATCAAAGGAACAAAATGATTTTCGTAACGTTTGTAATGTAAACGTATATCTATAATTGTTCCTAACTGTTTGCCTGCATTATCCCT
The DNA here is from genome assembly GCA_014706435.1 of Silurus glanis. Lineage (NCBI taxonomy): Eukaryota > Metazoa > Chordata > Actinopteri > Siluriformes > Siluridae > Silurus > Silurus glanis. The sequence goes on from JAAIIK010000258.1 coordinate 64,392, forward strand.
ACAGGACCTCTCTCTCCGAGTCACGGTGGCTGAAAACACAGAAGATGGGCGTGGTGAAAACGTAGGTCATGTGATCATCGGGCCAGAGGCAAGTGGCATGGGTATCACTCACTGGAACCAGATGCTGGCGACGCTGCGCAAACCGGTCTCCATGTGGCACCCGCTGCGGAGGACCTAACTCGATCCGAGTTCTGCTCTCCTGGTCCCGCCTGCATGGTGCCTACTGTCTCTGTGACCTACCTGTAAAGACTTCAGAAAAAAAAAGGGGGCAAGAGGTCTTTGTTATTCAGGAAAAAATCATCATCTTTTTTAAAAGCAGTTGCACAGACAGAGCCGTGGAGCAGAAATGTCGAACGAAAGACTGAAACTCTGCCTGTCTCTGCTTTAATTCCCAGGTCCTTTTATCCAGGTTAAATCTCTCTTCATTTGTAGCAGTTCAAACAGGGCGGCTGATCTGAACATCATTTGTTCGGTTGTGTTCGGAAAAGTGCAGCCACATTCTAATACCTACAAATTATTATTATTATTATTATTATTATTATTATTATTATTATTATTATTATTATTATTCGGTGTTGTGTGGTTTTCTATTTTGATGCTCAGTAAAAAGCAATAGAACACACCTGTATGTATGATGGAAAAGACCTTTAACCATTTCTTTGCCAGAGTGCAGGAAAAAAAACCACATTCTCGTTGAAGTATTGAAGTTTTCACGTTCTTCCTGTGCCCTCTGTTTGCCTGCACTTTGCACTGCAAATCCATTCCAAGCATCCCTCGTTGGAAGTGTTCATGCTGTTTCTTTTTTATGCATTCGGATTTGTAAAAAAAAGAAAAAAGAAAAAAAAAAAAGGAAGAAAGAAAAAACAAGACTAAATATTGTTACTACCGTAAGGAGTTCGGCAATAACAATTTCTTTTGTTCAGCAGAAGACATTCAGATAAATGCAAACCACGATTAAAACCCATCCCCAGATTTTGCTAAATATTCCTCACCCGCAGGCGAGTCGCTGTAACGTGACGTGGTAAGAGAAAGGATTCAACTAACCAGGTTTCATTTATTATAATTTTTTTAATGTAGCTTTAAGTCAACTATCTCAGTGCAGCGTTTGAGGTCTCATGACTAACTCCATTGTACACATCCTGTGCCAAATCAACCACTAGACCAGCAATATTTTATTTAGGCTTGAGTCTATATATATATATTATGTTTGTGATCAATGAGATTTAAAAATAAAGAAAGAAAAAAAACATCATTTTGCAGTGCATGAAAGTGTAATAGATATGGTATATTAATGTCCAAATATACAACTCTTTAAAGATAGAAATGGCTCGGCTTGTTTTTCTTGACTTTCAAAAATAACGTAAAAAACAGCAAAAAGGTGTGTATACATTATATATGTGTGTGTGGTGGGGGGTGGGGGGGTGGCTGTGTATATAAAATTCATAAAATATGATTCAAATATAAAAGTAATTTCAAGCTAATTGTTTTAATGTCCCCAGGATTTCCTTCTGAACTCAAAAATGTATTTCCTCATATTTGTGTTTGATTTAATATAATATATATATTATTAAAATGATTTAATATGTATCACATTTTCTGTCCACACTTCATTAAGCAAATTGATGATGTAACATTAGACACTTCAGCGGCATTAGGTAAATCTATAGAGGTGAGTGTCTTCGCCTCATCTGGATTTGTGCTTAACGGCTGTTTAAAGTTAAACATTACCCATGTTGCTTGAAGCTGTCGCTTTAACCAATCAGATTGTGATTTGGCCACACCGAGGTCCTCTAACAAGCGTCACTGTTCAGAGCTCACAACCCGCATCTGTAGCAAACTGCACAGCTTTAAAGCTATTCGTGTGGATTAAATACACAAGATCCAGAAATAATCTTATTACAGTTAAAACTATAAAATACCAGATAAACAATCACAACAAAGTTCTAAAGTTTGGTCTTTTAAACATTAGATCACTTGCACCCAAAGCACTGATTGTAAATGAGATGATCACAGAGAATAATCTCGATGCACTCTGTCTCACTGAGACCTGGATTAAACCAGGTGATTATTTGGGTCTAAACGAGTCGACACCGTCAGGATATGTTTATAAGCATGAGCCCCGTCAGACTGGTCGTGGGGGTGGTGTAGGAACCATTTATAGTGCCTCTCTTAATGTTAGTCAGAGATTAGGATTCAGCTTTAAATCATTTGAAGTGCTCGTTCTTAAAATTGTACTTTCAGACATGCATAGAAAACTCGCTCTGGTCACCGTGTACAGACCCCCAGGGCCCTACGTTGATTTTCTTCAAGAGTTTGCTTGTTTTCTATCAGACCTCTTGATCAATTTTGATAAAGTGCTGCTTGTAGGAGATTTTAATATTCATGTAGATGATGTAAACGATGCTCTAGGATTATCATTTGTCGACTTATTAAACTCTTTTGGGGTTAAACAAAACGTCACCAGACCAACTCATCGCTTTAACCACACACTAGACTTAATAATATCCCACGGAGCAGACGTCACTGATATAGATATTTTACCTCAGAGTGATGACATCACGGACCATTATCTCATACTGTACACACTACCGGTAGAGCAGATTAGCCGTGTTTCACCACGTTATCGACTTGGTAGGACTATTGTTCCGACCACTAAGGACAGATTCATAAATAACCTGCCTGATTTATCTCAATTTCTCACTAAACCTATAACTGCTAATAATCTTGATGAAATGGCGAACAACATAGACCTTATCCTCACTAGCACATTAGACACTGTTGCCCCAATCCGGTTAAAAAAGGTTAGAGAACAAGCACCTGCACCTTGGTATAATAGTCATACGCATGCCCTGAAGAGAACAGCACATAATCTGGAGAGAAAATGGAGGAAAACTAAATTGGAGGTATTTAGAATTGCGTATAAAGACAGTATGCTCAGCTACAAACAGGCGCTAAAAGCTGCTAGAGCTGAACACCTGAGCAAACTCATAGAAAATAACAAAAACAATCCCAGGTTCCTTTTCAGTACAGTAGCTAAATTAACTACAAATCAGGGATCTGAAAAATGTGTTCCATCACAGTTTAGTAGTGAGGACTTTATGAATTTCTTCACTGAAAAAATAGATAACATTAGAAAAACAATTGTGGCAGTTCAACCTCTGAGACCATCTCCTGACACAATCTTACCTACAACCCACATCTACACTGTTTTACATGTATAGGACAGGAAGAGCTGTATGATGTTATTACCAAATCAACAACATGTCAGTTAGATCCAATTCCAACACATCTACTAAAGGAAGTGTTATATACAGCTGGTGAGCCTCTTCTCAATATTATTAACTCCTCACTATCGTTAGGTCACGTCCCTAAATCCCTCAAGCTAGCAGTTATTAAGCTTCTCATTAAAAAACCTAATCTGGATCCAAACACGCTATCGAATTACAGACCCATTTCAAATCTCCCATTTATGTCTAAGATTTTAGAAAAGATTGTCGCTGCCCAGTTATGTAACCACTTGCAAGAGAACAATATCTTTGAAGAGTTTCAGTCAGGTTTTAGGCCCCATCATAGCACAGAAACTGCCCTAGTTAAAATCACTAATGACCTGTTTTTAGCTTCAGACCAAGGCTACATCTCTCTATTAGTTTTACTAGATCTTAGTGCTGCGTTCGACACTATAGATCATGATCTCCTCCTAGATCGCTTACAGAATTACATCGGCATTCAGGGACAGGCATTAAGCTGGTTTAAATCCTACCTGTCTGATCGTTACCATTTCGTAGATTTAAATGGAGAGCTATCCAGGCTAATGCTAGTAAATTATGGTGTGCCACAAGGGTCAGTTCTAGGACCCCTGCTTTTCACAATATACATGCTTCCCTTAGGAAATATTATTAGAAGGCATGGAATTAGCTTCCATTGATATGCTGATGATACCCAGCTATATATCTCATCTAAACCAGGCGATACAGCTCAATTAGCTTGCATAACTGAGTGTGTTAAAGAAATAAGAGATTGGATGACCCATAACTTTCTACTTTTAAATTCTGATAAGACGGAGATTTTGCTCATCGGGCCAAAAACTAGTATACAGAAGCTCCAGCATCTCAACCTGCATTTAGACGGATGTTCTGTAACCACTAGTTCAACAGTAAAAGACCTGGGAGTTATTTTAGAGCAACTTATCTTTTAATAATCATTATCAACCAAGTTACAAAAACAGCCTTCTTTCACCTTAGAAATGTTTCTAAGCTAAGAAATATGTTATCTATATCTGATGCAGAGAAGCTCGTCCATGCGTTCATGACCTCCAGAATAGACTACTGTAATGCATTACTAGGTGGATGTCCTGCATCATTAATAAACAAGCTTCAGTTAGTTCAGAATGCGGCAGCAAGAGTTCTTACAAGGTCAAGAAAATATGATCACATAACCCCAATCTTATCGTCCCTACACTGGCTTCCTGTTAAGTTTTGAATAGACTACAAACTACTGCTACTCACTTATAAAACACTAAATGGTTTGGCTCCCATGTATCTCTCCAGTCTTTTAACACGCTACAATCCGTCACGCTCCCTGAGATCTCAAAACTCTGGGCTTCTAGTAGTTCCTAGAATAGCAAAGTCCACTAAAGGCGGTAGATCATTTTCACATTTAGCTCCCCAACTCTGGAATAGTCTTCCTGACAGTGTTCGGGGCTCAGACACACTCTCCCAGTTTAAGTGCAGATTAAAGACGTATCTTTTTAGCAAAGCCTACTCATAACACGTCTCACATCATAACCTTGTGCTCCAGAACATCTGATCACATGCACATTATCAACTTGTGCTATTAATATCATGAACAGCAGCTACGCTAATTCCTCTCCACTGCTTCTCTTTCTCTCCCCATCCCGAGGCTTTCTGAGGTTTGGCCAGCTCCAGTCACGTCCCACCTCGTGAAGATTATGGACTTTAAAGAAGTAGATGCCGAACTCGCAAACATCCTGAACCATCTAGAGACGTACCAGTGCCAATTGGATCCCACTACATGTGTGGAGTTTTGACATTGGACCTCCTGGAGTGTTTAAAGGCTCTGGCATGGAGAAGCTGTTGCTGGATCTGTGATGATCACAAATGTTGAGCTCAGTAGCTCCTACTTTTATACCAAAGACTGTAGAAAGAACATTTACTTATAATCTTACACTCCAGTACTCATGTTAGTTCTCACTCTCCAGTGTTCTGTATTGTTGAAAGATTTATGATCAAACTCTTGATGTCACCCAAATGAGGATGGGTTCCCCTTTTGAGTCTGGTTCCTCTCAAGGTTTCTTCCTCATAACATCTAAGGGAGTTTTTCCTTGCCACAGTCGCCACGGCTGCTCATCAGGGATAAACACACACCATTCACCTTCACTGTTGATTTCTGTAAAGCTGCTTTGAGACCATGTCTGTTGTGGAAAACGCTATAGAAATAAACTTGACTTGACTTGACTTGGATTTAAGGGCTGTGTTTTCATTCCGCAACGACTGACAGAGGAGAAAAGTGATTTGGTCTCGGATTCACTTACAAGCACGTTTACAATACGGATTTTCAAGAAAAGCTGGACGTTGTTAGGAAAAGTCACCCAAACAGTTTAAAACAATTATTGATTTTGAACTGTTTATACTTTTGTGTTTTCTTTTCTGTAGAATTTGCACAAAAAACACACAATTTGCCTTCATTTCAACTCACTGGGAAAACTAATGCAGTGTACAGAAACACAGGAACCCCGGGGTGATGTGATGAGGTGAATATCGACGCTCCTGCTGGAGATGATGTATGTGGAGGTGCGGCTGTGGATACAGTGAAAGGAGACGTGTTGAATTGTGATCATTGGGTTTCTTGTTTTAGTGACGTTAATTGTGTGGGTGGAGAAGAGTGATAGCAGGAGTGATTAGTGATAGAAGAGTATCTGTGAGAGTGAAAGGGAAAGTTTATAGGACTGTGGTGAGACCTGAGATGTTGTATGGATTAGAGACAGTGTCATTGAGTAAAAGACAGGAGGTGGAGCTGGAGGTAGCAGAGCTGAAGATGTTGAGATGTTCGTTGGGAGTGACGACGATGGACAGGATTAGAAATGAGTTTATTAGAGGGACAGGGCATGTAGGACATTATGGAGACAAGGTGAGGGAGGTGAGATTGAGATGGTTTGGACATGTGCAGAGGAGGGACATGGGGTATATCAGTAGGAGAATGCTGAGGATGGAGCCACCAGGAAGGAGGAAAATACAAAGACCAAAAGTTCATGGATGTGGTGTAGTTGGTTTGAAAGAGGCAGATGTAGAGGACAGGGGGGGTGTGGAGACGGATGATCTGCTTTGATGACCCCTAATGGGAGCAGCCGAAAGAAGAAGAAGAAAATGGGGTACAAGATATGAACACTGTATGTCCAACATTAGCCAAGATAAAACACAGTGTATATACATATGCACATACAGCCTAAAGATTCATGAAGTTACTGAGCACCTCAAGAACTATGAGTATGAGTTTGGACTGTAATGATTTTAAACAGTTATGCAATCAACCACCGATCACCAAACAGTAAACCACAACAATGATGGAACTGTAATTAATGGATATTCGATGTGACCCAGATCAGGAAGCGGTTCCTTTATGGTTCCTCTCAAGGTTTCTTATGAATATCAGCTCAGGGAGTTTTTCCTTCACCACAGTCTCCACTGGCATCAGGGACAAACTTATAGGCACTAAAATTATACATTGAATTTTTATAGCCCATTTACCTCTAAAAAGCTGCTTTGGGAAAATATATATATTGTTAAATGTGCTATACAAATAAAACTGAATGGAATTGAATTTAATATAACAATGAATTTACTCAGATCAGTTAGAGAAATAGACTGACTTTAAAACATTTTAACCATCAACCACAGGGATTTGTTTCGCCAGTCTGGCACTGCCAGCCACCATTATGATGGATGTGATTAAGATTATGATAAGTAGAGTAGAGTAAAGATGTTTACTCAGCAGAACTTGGAGCCAAATAACTTTTCTACACTCAAGTCTCTCAAGTCAAAACCATTTAAGACTGAAAGAAAAGAATACATAAAATTACATTTTACAAGAAAAAATGGAGCCCCAAGTCTGGATTTCACTTAGTATTTCATAAATGTGTGCTTTACAGTATTCTGTCATAAATATGTTCACTATTGATAATGTAGGACTTTTGTATAACATTTAACATGAAATCAGTTGAAACGTCTGTAGTGTTGTTTTTTCTAATTGCATTAATGCCATGATCATTATTTCTATAAGGTGGAAATCAAGAATATTCTCAGTCTCCCTTCAGGTTTTCATTGTGGGCACGACTTAGTAAGATATATTAAGAGTGTATCCCTCAGCATTAGTGTGTTTTAAGGTAAATGAACTGGTGTCAATCAAATGCCATAAATGTAAACATAAAAACATATTCAGTGAATATACTGATTGCAGGTCATCCATTTCTACAGAAAGTAGTAACTTTAGATAGAATATCATCTGTTTGGAGTCTTTTTGTGCATAGATAAATGTCTGGGATTTGAGAAATTCTTTCGTAGCGCTTTCCAGAATGTTGTTATCTCTGAAATGCTTCTTCCAAGACCCTGTAAAAGTTGATGGGATCGAGGAAATGGAGGGAATTAAATTGCTCTTTTGGAGCTTTTTCAGTAACCAGCAGCAGTACACGTTCCATATCAATGTAATCTCCTGAATTGAATCACAGGACTTCAATTAGCTTTTGGAAAATGTGTACATAGAAGTAGACTTTTAAAAAAATGATTACTCAATATGCTTAAATAAATCTGCTTTACGCTTTATATAGATATACATTGATATTTATATATACAGTGCCTTGCAAAGTATTCGGCCCCCTTGAACTTTGCGACCTTTTGCCACATTTCAGGCTTCAAACATAAAGATATAAAACTGTAATTTTTTGTGAAGAATCAACAACAAGTGGGACACAATCATGAAGTGGAACGAAATTTATTGGATATTTCAAACTTTTTTAACAAATAAAAAACTGAAAAATTGGGCGTGCAAAATGATTCAGCCCCTTTACTTTCAGTGCAGCAAACTCTCTCCAGAAGTTCAGTGAGGATCTCTGAATGATCCAATGTTGACCTAAATGACTAATGATGATAAATAGAATCCACCTGTGTGTAATCAAGTCTCCGTATAAATGCACCTGCACTGTGATAGTCTCAGAGGTCCGTTTAAAGCGCAGAGAGCATCATGAAGAGCAAGGAACACACCAGGCAGGTCCGAGATACTGTTGTGGAGAAGTTTAAAGCCGGATTTGGATACAAAAAGATTTCCCAAGCTTTAAACATCCCAAGGAGCACTGTGCAAGCGATAATATTGAAATGGAAGGAGTATCAGACCACTGCAAATCTACCAAGACCTGGCCGTCCCTCTAAACTTTCAGCTCATACAAGGAGAAGACTGATCAGAGATGCAGCCAAGAGGCCTATGATCACTCTGGATGAACTGCAGAGATCTACAGCTGAGGTGGGAGACTCTGTCCATAGGACAACAATCAGTCGTATACTGCACAAATCTGGCCTTTATGGAAGAGTGGCAAGAAGAAAGCCATTACTTAAAGATATCCATAAAAAGTGTCGTTTAAAGTTTGCCACAAGCCACCTGGGAGACACACCAAACGTGGAAGAAGGTGCTCTGGTCAGATGAAACCAAAATCGACCTTTTTGGCAACAATGCAAAACGTTATGTTTGGCGTAAAAGCAACACAGCTCATCACCCTGAACACACCATCCCCACTGTCAAACATGGTGGTGGCAGCATCATGGTTTGGGCCTGCTTTTCTTCAGCAGGGACAGGGAAGATGGTTAAAATTGATGGGAAGATGGATGGAGCCAAATACAGGACCATTCTGGAAGAAAACCTGATGGAGTCTGCAAAAGACCTGAGACTGGGACGGAGATTTGTCTTCCAACAAGACAATGATCCAAAACATAAAGCAAAATCTACAATGGAATGGTTCACAAATAAACATATCCAGGTGTTAGAATGGCCAAGTCAAAGTCCAGACCTGAATCCAATCGAGAATCTGTGGAAAGAACTGAAAACTGCTGTTCACAAATGCTCTCCATCCAACCTCACTGAGCTCGAGCTGTTTTGCAAGGAGGAATGGGCAAAGATTTCAGTCTCTCGATGTGCAAAACTGATAGAGACATACCCCAAGCGACTTACAGCTGTAATCGCAGCAAAAGGTGGCGCTACAAAGTATTAACTTAAGGGGGCTGAATAATTTTGCACGCCCAATTTTTCAGTTTTTTATTTGTTAAAAAAGTTTGAAATATCCAATAAATTTCGTTCCACTTCATGATTGTGTCCCACTTGTTGTTGATTCTTCACAAAAAATTACAGTTTTATATCTTTATGTTTGAAGCCTGAAATGTGGCAAAAGGTCGCAAAGTTCAAGGGGGCCGAATACTTTCGCAAGGCACTGTAGATTGCTACACTTATTTATTGTTAATATCTTGGGCAGTACAATAATAATAATTAGTCACGTGCAATAACTTTTATAACTATTACTGTAGTCTGACTTTTCAAGTCAAGTCAAGAAGCTTTTATTGTCATTTCAACCATATATATCTGACGCATTACACGGAGAAATGAAACAACGTTTCTCCAGAACCCTGATGCCGCATTAAACAACAATCACAGAACAGAAAACACAGGGCCAAGGACTAGTAAGTGTCCTCGCCACATAAAGTGCATGTGTGCAAAGACAATACAGGACAAAAACACAAAACAAAAAGTAGCTTCGACAGTAAACCTGTTGTAACGAGACAAAGTGAACAGTAGCAAAAATGTAAACAAAATGTTGTGCAAAAGAGCAAATAGCAGCAGTTCAGGAAGATGTGCAAAAACAGCATGTAAACAGTTTACGGTAATGAAGTGATGTAGTGTGAGTGTACTGAAGTCAAGGGTGTGCGAAGTGAGTATGAGTGTGTGTTGAGTCCAGGTTGTACAGATCAGTCACACAGTTTTGTGTGTGTGTGTGTGTGTGTGTGTGTGTGAGTTCAGTTCAGTTCTTTGTTGAGAAGCCTGATGGATTGAGGGAAGAAACTGTTACACAGTCTGGATGTGACGGCCCGAATGCTTCGGAACCGCTTCCCTGATGGCAGGAGGGTGAAAAGTGTGTGTGAGGGATGTGTGAGGGTGTGTGGGGGTGTGGGGATGTGTGTGTGAGGAGTGTGTGGTCGTCCACAATGCTGTGTGCTTTGCGGATGCAGTGTGTGGTGTAAATGTCCATGATAGAGGGGAGAGAGACTCCGATGATCTTCTCAGCCGTCCTCACTATCCTCTGTAGGGTCTTGCGATCCGAGACGGTGCAGTTCCCAAACCAGGCAGTGATGCAGCTGCTCAGGATGCTCTCAATGGTCCCTCTGTAGAACATGGTCAGGATGGGGGAGGGAGATGAGCTTTCCTCAGCCTTCTCAGGAAGTAGACGCTGCTGGGCTTTTTTGGTGATTTTATTCTGCCATGTTTTCACTGCTGTTACAAATTTCACATCACTTAATATAGAACTTAATATGTATATATTTTTTAATTCTGTTCATTTATTTTCTTTTACTTGAATATTTACTTTAATCTTTTACCGTGAGCAACAACAACCACTTTCCCTAATTGATCAATGATTCTGATTTACTATTTTTGTTTCTTGTCTGTTGCCTAGATTTGGATGATCAGACCCCATTTTAAGTGTAATCAATGCAAAATAAGGCTTTAATAACACCACATGAGTCTTACTACAGATCAGCTGCTGAATTCTGTGCTTTGTGTTCCTATGATGTATTCTGGTGTGACAGTTTACGCATGCGCAATACTGATTCGTGCCCCCTGCCCCAGTTTTTCCACGCATGCGCATACAAGGACGGAACGCGGCGAGAGTAGGGACAAAGCTTAATTTCTCTTTTCGCAAATTTTAGGAAAATGAGTGGAAATTTATTCTGAAATGTAGAGTTTTTATTTTCATTTCAATTTGATTGTATCAGGACCAGGTGAAATACTGACTGCGCGTCATGTCGGTCTTCACTGACCAATAGGATGACAGTGGGCGGGACAACGGGCGGGGCTAGTCGAACTTCAGGAACAAAAACAGTGGAAGATCTGCAGATCTGTTTTTCATAACTCCTGCTTGGGTTTGAGTTTGTTGAAGATTATTATTTTTTTTTTGCAATATGGCGGAAAACAGGGACAAAGCCACGGATCAGATGAAAATGTGGAAAGAAAATAGAGGATCTCAGGTTTGCTTTTTGAAGTCTAAAGCTAGGCTCAGCATTGTGCTAGCTGCGCTACTGTAATCGAGGCAATGGTCACACCATGCAGATTTACTGTGAATCATTTATATACTGTCATTTATATATTTAAAATTTTGATATTAGATATTAAATATGAATCAGTCACACCTTGTGCACATGGCGATTACAATGGGATCAGCCAGTATGCATTGCGGCTATTACTCTGTGTGTGCGATTATAACACTAATATAAAATGTTATTTTTGGGAATTGTTTGTAATTTTTGGAAAATTGCCGCTTAAATACAAGAAGGTGAAAAGTTTTAGACTTGGGCTTCAGTCTAAAGTCCTTAAAACGGTCTTGGACTCGCCTGTTTAAATGCGAGCACGGGATTGGTTGGCTGTTATCAGAAAGGCAGCCAATCGGAGAGCAGGGTCACGTGACGGATGTTTTTCACCCCTGGGGTCGATGGTTATGTAATCAGAGCCTGTTTGTGTTTAAAGTGCTTTACTGATAACACGATATTGCTGTAATCATGCTGTTTAGTGCAGACCTGATCATCAGAGAAGCAGTAATGTTCCTCTCTCAGGTCTACAGGGTTTCTATGAAGTTCCTCAGCAAATCTTCATGAAGAGAAACCGACTTTGGTACGAATAGATCAGCCTTAACGCTGTGGTTCTCTAAAACGAGAACAAAATCCACATTCGGAAGGTCTCAATCCGGATCGACACGTTTGATGACGTCATTCTGTCGTTTTCTCGAGTCTGATGCGTCTCACCCCCGGTATCCGTGGTATTGAAGGTGTGGGGGGTTCACACTACGCCTTCTTCAACACTGACTTACATTTAAACACACGGTTTTTGAAAAATTGATGCCTTTAAAAGTTTCACTCTGTCGATCCGGATCTATCAATCTCGATATTAACATCCATAGTGCTGAAGGTGTGGCACTACACTTCTCTTCCCACTGACTTACATTAAACACACAGAAGTGCGTACGAAGCACTGAGCAGCAGGACCTCATAGCACAAGAACAGGATTTTATTTCCCCTGAACCAGTTCACCTCATGAATTCTTCATCTCCTACTGGTAACCAGTTTAAGTGCAGTGCATGTAGCCCATTCAAGGTCAATCTGTAAACATGTTTAGAATACATCAGGGCTTCACATTCACATTAACGCTATTTAGCCGAAACTTGTACACAAGGTGCCTCGTGATTTTGAAGCGTGATAAGATGTAGTGAGTATAAAGTTTACAGTGACTCGAGCTGGACTTTTTGGTTCCGTTCTCAGCGAGCCGACACGTTGACCACAGGAGCCGGCGTCCCCATAGGCGATAAACTGAATGTCCAGACGGCCGGACCCCGAGGGCCACTGCTGGTGCAGGATGTCGTCTTCACTGACGAGATGGCTCACTTTGACCGCGAGCGCATCCCTGAAAGGGTGGTTCATGCCAAAGGAGCAGGTCTGTGCTTCCACTTAACTCTCAAATCCGAGTTGGTCCATTTAAGTGGTGTACGTGCAGTAGGATTGACCACCTTTACACAGCGTTTCACAAAGAGATCGGTGTTTATTTCAATCACGTCCAAGACTTGTAGAAAAGTGGAAAGAACAGGAAAACGTGACGTGTGAAGGTGCACATTGAGCCCGAATGATCTAATTTATGAGGAATGATTGATTTTTATAGCCTAATTCATGGTTTGATACATTTTTATTACTGTTGTAGGATTGAATTGTCAAAATAATGTTCGAACTGTTACGTTTACTGGTTTATCAGTTAAGTTTAAGACTCTTATCAACTTAATAATTAGAACAGTTAAGTAGATCATATCTTTAATAAATTACATATTAAATGTAAAACACACACACACACACACACACACACACACACACACACACCTGTATTACCCAAATGGGGTCGAACATGTAAAATCGTGTTGATTACCCAATTTAATAAATATAGTGATTCGATTGAATTTTTATAAAATATTATTTTATATATTATTTAACCAAGCAGACATTTGATTTAAAATTGTTTTAAAAATGTAAACTGTTCAAATGTTGATGATCACAAATGTTAAATAATAATAAACATATTTTTAAATTTTATGTTTTGCGTTTCTTCGATTTAAAAACCGAGGTACGAACCTCAATAAAACCATAAAGAACGTTCTCATGGACGGGTAATGGACATAAAAGAGAGATTACAGTAATCAGTGGCCGAGCAGAGAAACATGGACCATGTTGGTGCAGTGGGGGTTGATTTTGTTCTGATTGGATTGTTTACTCTGTACAGGTGCATTTGGCTATTTTGAGGTGACTCATGACATCACACGCTACTGCAAGGCCAAGGTGTTCGAGTATGTGGGCAAGACGACTCCCATTGCTGTGAGATTCTCTACTGTGGGTGAGATGCACTTCTTCTCTCCTCCGTATAGAACTAGCTCTCATTTAGCACCATTAATAAATAGACTGGTATTAAGAATAAGGGAGATGTGCAGACCTGCAGTAACTACAGGGGAATTAAGTTGATCAGTCACACCATGAAGTTATGGGAAAGAGTAGTGGAAGCCAGGCTGAGAGAAGAGGTGACCATCTGTGAGCAACAGTATGGTTTCATGCTGAAGAAGAGCACCACAGACGCATTATTTGCTTTGAGAATGTTAATGGAGAAGTATAGAGAAGGTCAGAAGGAGTTGCATTGTGTGTTTGTGGATTTAGAGAAAGCGTACGACAGGGTGGAGAGAGGAGTTGTGGTATTGTATGAGGAAGTCAGGTGTGTCAGAGAAGTATGTGAGGGTGGTGCAGGACATGTATGAGGACCTATAAACCCCTTCCTTCTCTGTGCAAAACACAAACACAGAACTGGAGCAGCAGAATCATTTCCCCCTCCACATTATTCCCTCATGTGTGTCTAGCTGGAGAGTCCGGTTCGGCTGATACAGTTCGAGACCCTCGAGGTTTTGCAGTGAAATTCTACACCGACGAGGGCAACTGGGACCTGACTGGCAATAACACACCTATCTTCTTCATCAGGGATGCACTTCTGGTGAGCGAGAGAGAGATGGACAGAGTTTCTGTCGTATTTTTCTTTTGCTTGCTAAGTTTTTAGATATACATTATATTAGAAGGTGTGTTTTCACTTTTATAATAGAACAATAATATAGAAATAAAACATGGACATATTTTAGAGTGTCAGTGTGCAGTTTGTGTAGCAGTACAGATTTACTGTCCTCCAAAAATAACAACATGCAGACATTATTGTCTAAATAATGATCACGATTGTCAGGAGTTAAATCTGTTCCAAATGTACCTTAAATGTACCTTTTCAAGTTTTTAATGCTGTAATTAACAAATATCGATGCAAATATATGTTTATTATTAGTGAAACCGAACCCAACATGGAGCATGAAGACTAAATATTCATGTAACCGTTTTCAAGTAAATACGGCGTTTCAAATGACGTAAATCATCAGCACACCGAACTGAACTTTTGCTACGTTTCCACACGGACGGTTTTAATCGCCGGATGTGTTCATCGCTGCGGATTTTGGTGCCGAGTCGAGACTCAGCGCAGCAGTAAAACTAATGCTTAGTGAGTGCAAATAATTTCTCGGTGGAGAAAGAAAGGACTTTGTGAATAAATGTGTGTTGCGTCGAAGGTTTTAATTTCGCCTCTTTTATATTTATATATATTTTGAATAAAAATGGTCAAACAGAAATGAGCGCTGCATTAATCGCAGGTTAATAAAATTAGTGCGGCTAAAAGTAATTTGTGTTAATGTGCTAATTTTACGTGTGTGCGCGTGTGTGTGTGTGTGTGTGTGTGTGTGTAGTTTCCATCCTTTATCCACTCTCAGAAGCGGAATCCTCAGACTCACCTGAAGGACCCTGACATGGTGTGGGATTTCTGGAGTCTGCGTCCTGAGTCACTGCATCAGGTTTGTAAGATTCAGTTTTCTTTACTTTACCTGGTTATTTACTATATATCCAAAAGTATGTGGACACCTAATAATTACTCCCATATGTGCTTGTTGAAGATACCATGTTAAATGTAAATCCCCTTTACCCATATAATAATCTACACTCTTTTTTTAGTACGACTTTCCACTAGATTTCGGTACGTGGTTGTTGGTTTTTTTTTGTATTTATTTTTTTGTTCATTCAGCTATTATTGCTTTAGTGAGATCAAGTTTTGTTAATTAACAAGTAAGAAACACTCAACACACAACCAGAACAACACTGTGAGGAATGGAGGTCGACCGATAGTGGATTTCACCCATAGCTTGGTTGGATTGTATTTGCTGATTAATGAAAAAAAAAATCCATATAAAATAGTACTAAAATTAAGTAATAAAAAAAACTACTAAAAAGAAAAATATGCTAAATTAAACAAATATGAATATATTAATAATATTAATAAATATTGAGGAAAATAAGATGTGCATTCAAACTAAAACAAAAAAAAGTAACAGTCACATCCAAAAAAAAAAAAAAAAGCCGCTTCAAATAAACAGCACGTGACTTCAGTGATTCGCCTCTAGAGGCCGCTTTTGTGCTGTTTAACGCAACCCAGAAAAATCGGTATGGATTTTTGCCATATTTCCAGCAATCAACTATCTGTGCGTCAAAACCGACGAATCAGCCGACCCTTTTGTAAAGAATAATAAATGTTCTCCTGGCCAGAATGGTGATCTTACACCTGAGCAGTTGAGGGTTAAAAGCCTTGCTTAAGGGCCCAGAAGTAGCAGCTGGCAGTGCTGGGATTTAAAACCCACAACCTTCCAATCATGCCCTTATCTTAACCACTGGTCTGTTCCACACATAAAGCAGACCACACAAATTTTGATAGAAAACGTTGTCCGCATCCATACAGCATTATAAGATATACCTTTATTCGTCCCACAGTGGGGAAATTTCTTGAAGTGGTACCACCATGCTTCACTGTAGGAGTAGTTTTCCTCAGACTTTGTACTCAATCAGAAATTGTTTGTCATCTTTGTGTTTTTCTTACCATATCTCTCCAAAAATGGGGTTTTTAGTTTAAAAATATTTTTAATCTGTGACTAGAGAATGTAATATTTTATTTATTTATTTATTTTCTTGCAGGTGTCTTTCCTCTTTAGCGATCGCGGATTACCGAATGGATATCGCCATATGAATGGCTACGGATCTCACACCTTCAAACTTATCAACGCTGAAGGAAACCCTGTGTATTGCAAGTTCCATTACAAGGTGTGTAGTTTCTTTTGTATATCGATGACTTTGGGGTGTGTGTGTGTGTGTGTGTGTGTGTGTGTGTGTGTGTGTGTGTGTGTG
>JAAIIK010000258.1:100273-110452 GCA_014706435.1 Silurus glanis
TTATTGTTGTATGAAAGTTAAAGTCACTGTGCAGTTTGGACTCCGGCGAGACTCGCTATGGCAGCATAACTAAAAGGGAGAACCAGAGGGAAACACAGACATGAGGGATCTCTGGGATAAGAGACGGCCCACCACACCACCGTCAACAAACCTGAGTGAACGTGTGAATGTGAGGGGACGACAGCATACAAATATCCCAGTTCACCAAACACTCTATATCAATGTTCCCTCCAGATCTGAGCCTTTACCTAAGAAAAAATCTACTGATCAAAGGCTTGACTAAATAAATACGTTTTCAACCTCGACTTGAACACTGAGACTGTGTCTGAGTCCCGAACACTGATTGGAAGGCTGTTCCATAACTGTGGGGTTTATAAGAGAAACATCTGCCCCCTGCTGTAGTCTTCATTATTTGAGGTACCAACAAATAGCCTCCACCTTTGATCTAAGTAGGCGTGGAGGATCATACTGGTACAGAAGTTCACTCAGATACTGCGGCGTGAGAGCGTTAAGTGCTTTATACGTCAGTAGTAGTATTTTATAATCAGTGTGAGATGTAATTGGGAGCAGTGTAGATGATTAAAACAGGGCTGATGTGATCATATTTTCTAGATCTAGTGAGGACTCTTGCTGCTGCATTCTGAACTAACTGAAGCTTATTTCTGCACTTACTCCAACACCCAGACAGTAAAACGTTACAGTAGTCTAATCTAGATGTTACAAAAGCATCAACTAGTTTTTCTGCATCCTGTAACGACATCATATTTCTAATTTTAGCAATATTTCTAAGGTAAGCCACTTCTCAGCTTCCTTTAGGGCCCATGCTCAGGCTGTGCTGTTGGTGTAAAGGTAGAGAAGGCAGTGTAGTTGGTTCACTTTGCAGCTGTCTGTGGCAGTAGTGTAACAATTGTTGAAGTTACTAACACTAGTAATCAATTTAGTGTTGTAAAATGAAGCCTAGAATCTTGTGGCAAAGAGAGACTCAAAACTATTTATAAACATTTTTAACCAGAAATTATTTGTTTATTTCAATTTTAGAACTAGCTTCCATGAAATTCAGTTGCAAATTTATATTATTCGGGTCTGTGCTGTGTTGTGTGTTTTTCTATTTTCCCCCACCCAGTGTTTTCTCTGTTTTTGGCACACTGCTGTCATATACAGGTAAAGGTGGAGTCACATGTGAATTGTAATTGGTGGCTGAAACAAAAAAGAGGGACCAATGAGAAGCAAGAACCTAACCAGAGGAGGTGGAGCCTAAGGTTTTAAAGCAGCAGCCTGAAGCCCCCCCCATCCCCCACACCACCAGAAAAAAAAAGGAGGTTTTGCTAGGTTTGTGAACAGGTAAGCATGTGCATGCACCTTCATTTCCCCATGTAGGTATCCAGATTGTTTAGGCATCCTAGGTTAGAGGGCGAGTACCACCCCTTGTATTTTTCTGATAGTGTATCATAGTGTAGTCAGCTACATTGTTGCTGTTAGTTAGGTTAGGTTGTTCCTACAACTAGGTGTTCTAAAGCTTTCACCACATGTTGATACAGCTGTGGCTAGTGTGTTGAAAATGCTGATGTTGCTTCTGGGACTTCAGGTGCAAAGCTGATTGAGCTGTTGGTTGAAGTCAGAACTACTCTACCCTGCTTTGGCTTGTTTCTCCTTCTTTGTTTCAGTTCTGTGTGTTGAGAAGCCTGATGGCTTGAGGAAAGAAACTGTTGCACAGTCTTGATGTGGCGGCCCGAATGCTTCGGAACCGTTTTCCTGATGGCAGGAGAGTAAAAAGTGTGTGTGAGGGGTGTGTGTGGTCGTCCACTATGCTGTTTGCTTTGCGGATGCAGCGTGTGGTGTAAATGTCCATGATAGAGGGGAGAGAGACTCCGATGAGCTTCTCAGCTGTCCTCACTATCCTCTGTAGGGTCTTGCGATCCGAGACGGTGCAGTTCCCAAACCAGGCAGTGATGCAGCTGCTCAAGATGCTCTCAATGGTCCCTCTGTAGAACATGGTCAGGATGGGGGGAGGGAGATGAGCTTTCCTCAGCCTTCTCAGGAAGTAGAGACGCTGCTGGGCTTTCTTCGTGATGGAGCTGGTGTTGAGTGACCAGGTGAGGTTGTCTGCCAGATGAACACCAAGGAATTTGGTGCTCTTGACGATCTCCACTGAGGATCCATCAATAATCAGTGGAGATTGGTTGCTCTGTGCTCTCCTGAAGTCCACAACCATCTCTTAGGTTTTGTCAACGTTCAGAGACAGGTTGTTAGCTCCACACCAGGCTGTTAACCGTTGCACCTCCTCTCTGTATGCTGACTCGTCGTTCTTGCTGATTAGACCCACCACGGTCGTGTCATCGGCAAACTTGACGATGTGATTCGAGCTGTGCATTGCTACAGTCATGAGTCAGCAGAGTGAACAGCAGTGGACTGAGCACACAGCCCTGGGGGGCCCCAGTGCTCAGTGTGGTGGTGCTGGAGATGCTGTTCCCGATCCGGACTGACTGAGGTCTTCTAGTCAGGAAGTCCAGGATCCAGTTACAGAGGGAGGTGTTCAGGCCCAGTAGGCTCAACTTCTCAATCAGGTGCTGAGGAATGATTGTGTGGAATGCTGAGCTGAAGTCAATAAACAGCATTCGTACATATGAGTCCTTGTTGTCCAGGTGGGTGAGGGCCAGATGAAGGGTTGTGGAGATGGCCGTGGGTTGCAGACTCTCTAAACATGTCCCAGTCAGTGCACTCAAAACAGTCCTGAAGAGCAGAAGTAGCTCCTTCTGGCCAGGTTTTCACCTGTTTCTGACCCGGTTTAGAGCGTCTGATGAGCGGTCTGTATGCTGGAATTAACATAACAGAGCTGTGGTCTGAATATCCGAGATGGGGGCGGGGCTCCGCACGATACGCGCCGGGGATGTTTGTGTAAACAAGATCCAGCGTGTTCGCTCCTCTCGTTGTAAAGTCCACATCCTGATGGAGTTTAGAAAGCCCAGTCCTGAGATTCACATGGTTGAAATCTCCGGCGATAATAAACAATCCGTCGGGGTGAGCATTCTGCAGGTCGCTAATAGCGCCGTAGAGTTCACACAGTGCCTCCTTAGCATTAGCACTGGGAGGAATTTACACTCCGACAATGTAAACAGAGGTGAATTCCCGTGGTAAATAAAATGGTCTACATCTAACAGTCACAAACTCCACTAGCGATGAGCAATAGCGTGAAACAAGCACAGAGTTCTTACACCATTCCATGTTGATATAAACACACACGCCACCACCGCGAGTCTTACCGCACAGAGCTGCATTTCTGTCGGCTCAAAACATGGTTAGCCCGTCTAGCTGGATGGCGGCTTCCGGAACTCTGAAGCTGAGCCACGTCTCCGTGAAAACAAAGACGCAGCAGTCTCTAAACTCTCGCCGTGTGGTTCGCTGGAGTCGGATGTAATCCAGTTTATTGTCCAGGGAGCAGACGTTTGAAAGAAAAATGGACGGGAGAGCCGGCCGGCTAGGGTTAGCATTTAGCCTAGCACGGACACCCGCCCGCTTGCCGCGCTTCCGCGTCCTCGAGCAGCGCTTCCGACGTCCCCTCTCCCGGACAACGGCATCAGGTGACACCGAGGTCTGGGGGCCTGGTCTTTGTGGCGGAGGTCGCAGCAAGCCGAGGTCGCGAAGGTTATTGATGACATAATCATGCAGATTATTGGTTGCATGATGCCTGTACCGTAGTCGTGTCTGGTGGTCGTACACATGAACACAGCTGACTCTGGTGTCCATGTATTGTGGAAGGTCGAGCTAAATATGGTGAAAGCACCATTTTTGGATCCGGAGAGGCCGCTGCGAGCTACTGCCGCGCCGCCATCTTGGATCATTTTGTTGCTTGAGAAAATTTGTCTACCCAATCGTGTTGTGGTCTACCGTTTCCTCTGTTTCGGAAGCTGCTATACTGAGTTTGTGTTGTCTCCTAAGAATGTATTCAAGCAGACCACATTCATCTCCCCCATTTCAATGTATGTGATTTCAATAACAAGATAACTTGAAAGAGTCTTTGAATTTCTCAGACATTTGAGTTGCCTCTTTGGTCTCATGTGTAACCATATCACCATCTAGTAGCATGTTTTGGACTGGTTGTTTTCAGCAAACAATTGCTCACTGTTAACTATCCCTGGCTTTAGTTCTTACTCTGTTTTGGTTTGTCTTTCAACTGGGTTGTCATTTTTGTTCTCACTGATGTGTGGTAAGAATGTGGTATTCCTTTCATATTGTGTTCCATCTGAGTCTTCAATGGTCACAGAATTCCCTTTTGTGGACACGATAGTGTACGAATTGGGTTGAATGTGGTTGTTAGTTTGTCTATCTTTTCCTGTCTGACCAGGATGTGATCTCCCAGTTCCAGCTGTGAATTCATTGCCCCATGGTGGTCATCAGCATACAGCTTGGTTTTCCCTTTCTGCTCAGCATCATGATCCTTTATCTCCTGGTCATTGTGTGGCATGGGAAAATCCTGCAGTTTTCCCCTGATTTTCCTATTGAAAAGTAGTTTCACAAGATTCTTTCCTTTAGTGCTGTGGTCAATGGCCCTGTATATTGCCACATATTTACAGAGCTCATTTTTCCAGTCTAGGCCTTCTGACTGATGAATCTGTAAGTGGCAATATAGATACATTTTGCCTCTCCACCTTGCCGTTGGCCTGTGCCCACCTTGGTGTAGTCTTCACATGCTGGATACAATTTGTTTCACAGAATTGTTGGAATTGACAAACTCTTGTCCACAATTTGATCTGAGGGTGCAAGGCAGACCATGAATGCTAAAAACCTTCTCTAAACAGTCGATCATTTATTATTTTGTTGTTTGTTTTGTATTTTGTTGTGGTAGACTTGAGTATTGCGTGCTCAAAATAGCGGCTGTAATAGTGAACTACCACTAATACGGATTCTCCAGTTGGCAGAGGACCTAAAATATATTTGTGGCTAGATCCTCCCATGACACTATCTGACATGTTTTTTAAATACTTATTAATGGCTGGACACCATACTGTCGAGAAAATAATTTTAATCAACCTTATCTAGTGTATGTTATAATCAAACTAATGTTAATCAAACTAATGTTAATCCAACAAAAAAATTTACCTAAATCAAATATAGAACTTATTAGATACAGTAGAAGTAGTTTGATAAAACCTATTTAATCCTATATGTTAATCAAGCCCTTATTTACCAAGTATAAGTAAAATAGTAATAATAAGGTATTTACATGTGTGAGTAGGATAGAGTCTGACTGAATGTTATAAGTATGTGGAATAGACAAAGAAGGACAGAAAACGACCTTGAGGGAGTTTAAGCATTTTTATTGGGATAGCAAGGCGTGTGGGCTACTGCAGGTGCAGGAGACATGAAGGAGTAGCTAGGCCCAAGGCCAGGCGAAGGCGCAGGAACACGGTGGCTTGGCAGAGCAACGGGAGAAGTAGGGGAATAATCAGTGGGAGACCAGTGTGAGGGATAGGGAGACAACAGTGGTAACATATCAGGGAGGCAGGAGCCTTCACTGCAGTTGTCAAGGTCAGGAGAAGTCTGTGTGCCCATGTCACGCGTAGTAATGCTCTGCACGATGCGAGGAGGTAGATAGGGATTCGTTGGAACAGTTGGGCTGGAGAGCTGTTCAAGGAATTGAGCAAGCTCAGTAGCCAGTGAGGAGAGCTGGAATTGGCGATAGTGTCTGCGAAGAACACTCGCCTGGGACGGTCTGACACGTCTGCGTGTTGGAGCTGAGCAAAAGAGACCAACAGAGACAAGATGTTAAACAGGGTAATATCACGGTGACTACTAGGCGCAGGCAGAGGATGGCACACATTCAGGAGAAGATTCTATACACTATGTAACAGTCAGTTCAGAATGCACAATTAAAATATAACCGGGGCACTAAGTAATATAATCAAGCATATGGACAATTTAGTACACTGACGACACTCATTTTAATCAAAGTAGAATAGCAAATAGCATTATAAAAGAATAAAAGCATAACACTCACCCATTGTAGATGCAGGAGGGCAGAACAGGCCGCAAAAAGGAGAGAAAGACCGGTTGTTCACACTTGGAAGATTGAAGCAATGTATGGTTGGATCCAGAGAAAATAAGGGTTTTATACTCACTCATTTTTTTTATATAAAATCAAAAAAAGGCCGAATATAAGGGGAATTGGGAAAAACAGGAACTCCAAATATGGTGTTGTATTGGAGGAATGAACCAAGGTCAAAGATAAGGGGAATTGAAAAAAAGAGGGCGAGATACGGTGGCTACAGGGTATAAATACAAGCGTGAAACAGACAGTAGATGTACTCTCTCATTCTGGTGTGCTGTATCAATCTTGATGCACTGATTGGTTTGATGTGGGGTACCCACCTTCAACTGAGCTCATTGGAACGTGTATGAAATAAAGAAGTTTTGCTTTTACTCATCCAGGACTGAGGATCCTTCACTGGCGGTTTGTGTCTATTATATTTTGTCTTTTTAGAATTGGCTGGGAAACATTGGGAATCCTCCGAGCAAAGAATCCACCCTCGATGTGTCGCCTCAGAAACGGGCTCTGAGTTCCGACAATACCTTACTTCTGATGTTCTGTTTGGTGCCTACAATGCCCAAAAGCTGGGAGCCAGGGCGCCGGACATAGCAGGTCAGCTTAGGTTCTTAGGAAAGCACAGGTTCTCTAAGATAGTTTTTCACATAGGAGCTAATGATATACGCCTTCGACAGTCAGAGGTTACTAAGAGTAATATTATAGAGGTGTGTAAATTAGCGAAGGCAATGTCCGATGCAGTAATATGCTCTGGCCCCATCCCAATGCGACGTGGCGATGTAGCCTACAGCAGGTTATGGTCGCTGAACTGCTGGATGTCCGAGTGGTGCTCCAAAAACAATGTGGGCTTCATTAATAATTGAAGCATTTTTGAGGGCAAGGCTGGCCTGTTAGGGCGGGACGGTGTCCATCCCACTCGGGAAGGTGCTGCTCTCATTTCTTGTAGTATAGGTCATAGTCTCAGAACAGCACTAGTTAACAAGTGACTGTCTAGAGCCAAGGCCAGGGAGCAGACAGACAGGCTAAACCGACCGTCTGCTAGCTGCACAGAGTCGTAACTCAGGATCCACCAAACTGAGACTGTGTCTGTCCCCCGAGCGAAACCAAAATATAGGAATTCTCAGAAAGTCTGTTTTAGTAACCTGATTAACATTAAATTAAATAGGACTGAACGCACAGCCAGCACCTCTGATCTAAAGATAGGATTGCTGAATATTAGATCTCTCACGTCTAAAGCGTTTACTATAAACGAAATTATTACCGACCAGGAGTTTAAAATAATGTGTTTAACAGAAACGTGGATTAAACCGAATGAATATTTAGCATTAAATGAAGCGAGTCCTCCTGGGTATAGTTACATACACCAACCCCGTCTAAATGGCAGAGGAGGTGAAGTCGCAGCTATTTATAATAATAATCTAAGCGTCACACAAAAGACTAAACACAAATGTAAAACATTTGAAGTTCTTTACACCAGCATAAAATATTCAGTGTCCGAAAGCAGGTCCAGTCAGTCAATTCCACTAATTATTATTTATAGACCCCCAGGGCCCGACTCTGATTTTCTCATAGAATTTGCAGATTTCATCACAAATTTAGCTACTTCTTTAGACAAAGCATTAATTGTTGGTGATTTTAACATTCATTTTGATAATCAGGAAGACTCCTTAAGATCAGCAGTTGTGTCCATTCTAGATTCAGTTGGAATTAATCAGAATGTTATAGGACCCACTCATAGTGGTGACACACTCTCGATTTGTTGTTAACATTTGGATTAAAAATAAAAAACGTAGTCATAATTCCACAGTCTGAAGCTATTTCAGACCATTATCTCATCTCTTTTAAAATCTGCCTCAGTCATTGCATTACTACCTCACCACGTTATCGTGTTAAGCATACTTTCACATCAGCTACAGCAGCGCGTTTTATTAACAATCTTCCAGAAATTACGATATTAGATAGATCTCCGTCTGACCCAGCAGAGCTCGACTGGGCCACTGAATATCTCGAATCAACATTACGTTATACCCTAGATGATGTAGCTCCCCTTAAGACCAAAATGATCAGGGAGAAAAAATTAGCACAGTGGTATAATGATCATACACGCACCTTAAAACAGACCACTCGAAAATTTGAACGTAAATGGCGTCAAACAAAATGAACAGTATTTCAAATAGCATGGAAGGAGAGCCCCCTAATTTATAGAAAATCTCTTAGTGCTGCTAGATCAGCATATTTCTCCACCCTCATAGAAAATAACAAGCATAATCCTAGATTTCTATTCAGCACGGTAGCAAAATTAACAGGGAATAAAAGCACTGCACTCACATGCACACCATCAATAGGTAGTAATGATTTCATGAACTTTTTTAATAATAAAATTGAAAACGTCAGGCAAAAAATCCAGACGGTTAATATAAATCCAAATTATTTTACAAGTAACCCTGTAGACAGCAGTGTAATTATAACAGACAATCAATTACAAAGTTTTACTCCTATTCATGAGAATGACTTAATTTCATTAATTTCCTCATCAAAATCATCAACCTGCATTCTCGATCCCTCGCCTACAAGTTTCTTTAAACAGATAATTCCAGAGGTAATTGAACCTGTTTTAAAAATAATAAACTCTTCCATTAGCACTGGTTTTGTACCAAAATCCTTCAAACTGGCAGTTATCCACCCCCTAATTAAGAAACCTGACCTTGACCCATGTCAGCTGTCCAACTACAAACCAATATCAAATCTCCCCTTCATATCAAAAATTTTAGAAAAGGTTGTAGCACAGCAGTTATGCTCACACCTACTTATGAATAACATTTTTGAAATGTATCAGTCAGGATTTCGGCCTCATCATAGCACAGAGACGGCGCTAGTTAAGGTGGTAAATGACCTGTTATTGGCCTCTGATCAGGGTTTTGTCTCCTTACTTGTTTTGCTCGACCTTAGTGCAGCTTTTGACACCATTGATCACACTATACTACTTGCTAGACTTGAGAACGTTGTTGGAATAAAGGGAACAGCTCTCTCTTGGCTCAGGTCTTATTTGACTGATCGCTATCAGTTTGTTGATGTAAATGGTGAGTTCTCCACACTCTCTGAGGTAAAGTTTGGTGTTCCTCAAGGATCTGTCTTAGGCCCTCTGCTTTTCTCTTTATATATGCTGCCTCTTGGTGAAATTATTCATAAACATGGTATTAGAT
This sequence comes from Silurus glanis, assembly GCA_014706435.1. Taxonomy (NCBI): domain Eukaryota; kingdom Metazoa; phylum Chordata; class Actinopteri; order Siluriformes; family Siluridae; genus Silurus; species Silurus glanis. The sequence goes on from JAAIIK010000258.1 coordinate 109,517, forward strand.
TCCATTGCTATGCTGATGATACACAGCTGTATATTTCAGCAAAGCCAGATGAGAGAGATCAGCTTAACAATGTTGAAAAATGTGTAAAGGACATTAGACAGTGGATGCTCGATAACTTTCTTCTGGTCAACTCAGATAAGATGGAAGTACTTTTACTAGGACCACATGCAGCTAGAAGCAAACTTTCCGATTACGTAGCATCTCTGGATGGTGTTTCTGTTTCAGTGTGTACGGCTGTCAAAGACCTTGGTGTTATTATTGACCCTAGTCTTTCCTTTGAGGCTCACGTGAATAATATTACCAGGATCGCCTTCTTTCACCTTACAAATATTGCTAAAATTAGAAATATGATGTCGTTACAGGATGCAGAAAAACTAGTTCATGCTTTTGTTACTTCTAGATTAGACTACTGTAACGCTTTACTGTCTGGGTGTTGGAGTAAGTGCATAAATAAGCTTCAGTTGGTTCAGAATGCAGCAGCAAGGGTCCTCACTAGATCTAGGAAATATGACCACATCACCCCTGTATTAATCAGTCTACACTGGCTCCCAATCAAATCTTGCATTGATTATAAAATACTACTACTGACGTATAAAGCACTTAACGGTCTCGCACCGCAGTATCTGAGTGAACTTCTGTACCAGTATGATCCTTCACGCCTACTTAGATCAAAAGGTGCTGGCTATCTGTTGGTTCCTCAAATAATGAAGATTACAGCAGGGGGCAGATCTTTCTCTTATAAAGCCCCGCAGTTATGGAACAGCCTTCCTATCAGTGTTCGGGACTCAGACACAGTCTCAGTGTTCAAGTCGAGGTTGAAAACGTACTTATTCAGTCAAGCCTTTAATCAGTAGACTTTTTTCTCAGGTAAAGGCTCAGATCTGGAGGGAACATTGATATAGAGTGTTTGGTGAACTGGGATATTTGTATGCTGTC
>JAAIIK010000258.1:126686-139331 GCA_014706435.1 Silurus glanis
ACGTCACCACCTAGTATACATCACCACCTAGTCTACCTAGAGCACCTTACCACCTAGTGCACCTAGTGCACTTCACTACCCAGTGCACCTAGAGCACCGCACCACCTAGTGCATTTTGTCACCCAGTTCACCGAGATCACTTCACCAGTGAGTGGACCTAGAGCACCTCACCACCTAGTGCATTTCACCACATAGTGCACCTGGTCCACTTCACCACCTAGTGCACTACACTACTTAGAGCACCTAGAGCACCTCACCCCCTATTGTACCTAGTGCACTCCAGCACCCAGTGCACCTTGTGCACGTCACCACCTAGGGCACTTCACCACCGATTGCACCTGGACCACATCACCACCTAGTGTACTTCACCACCTACTGCACCTAGAGCCCTTCACCACCTAAAGCATCTCACCACCTATTCCACCTAGAGCACTTCACCACCTACTGCACCAAGAGCATTTCATCACCTAGTGCACTTGACGACCGAGTGCACATAGAGCACCATCTTATTCCCCTAGTGCACCTAGAGCAAGGGTGTCAAACTCAAATTCACCGTGAACCAAAATTAAAAACTGGGACGAAGTCACTGGCCAAACTCAATATTTATTGAAAAATTGACTGCAATTGTGCATGTTTTCCGTCTCTCCAGATGTGCAATGTTGAACCTTTTCATATGGGAACAAACTTTAGTTTTGCATAAACATTGAATCTGGAACAACCAAAGTTTAATATTATAAACACATGAGACATTAAATTTGAAATAAAACACATCAGTGGTATTCGTTTCTTATGTCTCTCTCGCTCTCTCTCTCTCTCTCTCTCTCTCTCTCTCTCTTGCCTCTCATGCCTTGAAGTAGAAAAAGTCTATAAAGACAACATTTATTCAAGCTCAGTTTGCTACACTCTGATTTACTTTGATTGGTTGAAGTCAGATACCGGCATCTCTTCTTAGATACAAGTGCATCATGTCTGGAGTTAGACTCTGAGCTGAGGAAATCCTCAGGATTGAGTAAAGGTGTTGATCAGTGAGACTCCTGAGTGGTGTTTTGTTCATCTTCATCAAAGAGAACAGTTGCTCACAAAGATATGTGCTGCCGAACATAGAAAGCATTAGAGCAGTTTGGGCACGGAGTTGGAGCAGTGTGTCGGGGAGGAAACATGGAAACTGTGCAGCAAACACAGAGTCGTACTTTGACTTGAGCGTGTCTCTACACTGGAGTTATTCAGCTCCATTTGGAGGTTGGTTGGTGCACTTTCCAAGCCAACCACAAACGGATTACTGAAGTTCAAATCTGCATTTCTGGGCTTCAAAGTCGGTAAATCACAGGGTAAATTCAGCGCTGAGTACGCAGAGTTTTTCACCACCTGGTGCACCTACGCAGATATTTGTAGTATTATCGGTGTACACTGGCGTGCCAGCTCTAATACACATTTGATATGATCTCGCGGGCCAAATATAATTACACGGGCCAGAGTTTGACACCCCTGACCTAGAGCATCTCAACACCTAGTGCACCTAAAACACTTCATCATCTAGTGCTCTTGATCACCTAGTGCACATAGAGCACCTCACCATCTAGTTCACCTAGAGCACTTAACCACCTAGTGCATGTCTCCCCCTAGTGCCCTTCACCACCTAGTGAACCTAAAGCACCTTACCACCTATTGCACCTAGAGCACTTCACCACCCACTGCACCTAGAGCATATAAACACAGTGCACTTGACCACCTTCTGCACATAGAGCACCACACCAATTAGTTCAGCTAGTGCACTTTGCCACCTATTGCACTTCACCACTCAGTGCACCTAATGTACTTCACCACCGAGTGCACCCAGAGCTTCTCCCTATCCAGTGCACCTAGAGCAGCTCACCACCCAGTTCAGCTAGTGCACCTAGTGCAATGCACCACCCAGTTCAGCTAGTGCACTTCACCACCTAGTGCACCTAGAACACTTAACCACCTAATGCACCTATTGCATTTCACCACACAGTGCACCTAGAGCACCTAACCCTCCAGTGCACCTAGATCACTTCACCATCTAGATCACCTAGTTCACATCACTGCCCAGTGCACATCACCGCCTAGTGCATTTCACCACCTAGGGCACTTCTCAAGCAAGTGCACTTCACCATCCAGTGCACCTAGTGCACATCAACACCTAGTTTACTTCTTCAGCTAGTGCACCTAGAGCACTACACCACCTACATTACCTAGTGCACTTAACCACCCAGTGTACGTAATGCACATCACTACCCAGTGCACCTAGTGCACTTCACCAGGCACGGCATTTCACCACCTAGTGAACCTAGAGCACCTCACCACCAAGTGCAGCTAGAGCACCACAACACCAGTGCACTTCACCACCTATAGCACATAACCACCTAGCGCACCTAGTGTACTTCACCACCACAACACCTAGTGCACTTTACCACCTATAGGAGATAAGTACCTAGAGCACCTAGTGTACTTCACCACCTAATGCACATCATGACCTAGTGTACTTCACCACCTACTGCACCTAGCACCCTTCACCACCTAGAGCACCTCACCACATAATGCACCTAATGCACTTCACCACCTAGTGTACTTCACCCCCTAGGGCACCTAAAGCACCTCACCACCTAGACCACTTCACCACCTAAGGCACCAAGAGCATCTTACCACCCAGTGCACCTAGTGCCTAGCACCCCTCACCACCTAGTGCACCTAGAGCACTTCACCACCTAGTGCACTTCATCAACTATTGCACCTTATTCACTTCACCATCAAGTGCACATCAAGCACCTAAACACCTAGTGCACATCACCACCCAGTGAATCTAGATCACTTCACCACCTAGTGCACTTCTCCACCTACTGCCTTTCACCACCTGGTGCACCTACTGCACTTCACCACACAGTGCACCTAGAACATTTCACCACCTAGTGCACTTCTCCACCTAGTGCCCCTAGCACCCTTCACCACCTAGTGCACTTTTCCACCTGGTGCATTTCACCACCTGGTGCCTTTCACCACCTGGTGCACCTACTGCTATGAGAAGCAGTATTCTCATATGTTAGGAGGAGGAAAAACCCTCAGTATTTGGTGAAATGCAGAGGTAAGTGGAAGGAATTGTGTGTGTATGAAATAATATGTTTGGTAATGTTTCAGTGTTTGCATTTCTCCACTACATTGCTCCTGTGTTCTTGGTTCAGTTCAGTGTGTGTCAAAGCTGCTACTGATGAACACAAACGCCTTCAGACTGCCTTCATTGTCATACAATTTTGTCGTAAACAAAATACCTATTTTCTAATGAATGCATAAATATTTATAAAAAAAATATATTGGAAGGACAGTTAGAGGATCCTAAAAGTGAGTTGCTGCACGATTTCAAACCCACATCATAGCAGTATACACACAAGGCCAGTTTTCCCTGTAATGCCAGGAATCTTCTTTGAATGCACAGCGTGAGGACGGTTAGCTGGTCCTTACAAGAAAAGCCATTTTTTGTTATAATCATATAAAAAATAAGGTACATGGTAGTAGTCAAACTTTAATCTCATTAAACTAATGCACTCTTAGACCTTTCTGTGGTTTTCTACAACGTTGACTGATGGCTACTGTATAAAACTCCCTCACACTACATTTATACTTCTTTAATGTAATTGGTGTGAAATTATTGTGAAACAGGTGACATTGTATAGTAACGATCTGTAACTGTAATATACAATAAAATAAAGAAACAGAAAGAACACCAGTAATTAGCATCCCGTAGACCACAGTGAACTTAATGCCGGTGTCACCAGTAAACAACTGGTGCTTAACAAGATAACCTGCAACTAAGGATGAAAGGAATACACAATAAATCATACTACATAATGAAAATTTCCCACACACATGTCGCCTCGTTTGTCTCAGTTGAGAGTGTTTCGGACTTTCAGAGACTAAAGTAAACTCTACTGTGATAAGCGACCAAGTGTGTTGGTTTGGGTCTCCTAGTTCAAGTGAAGGGAAAATGTAATTCTCCAGCATCCAAAGACAATTGTGTGTCTCCAACTTTGTGTTAACAGTTTAGGAAGAACCACATATGGCCTGACAAGCTTTGATGTGCTAATTTAGTTTTTCTTGACACACTGGAGTTTACCTGTATACCTGTGCATGTTCTACACATTAGAATCACTGCATTTGATTCAGAATGGATCCAATAAATAGAGTATGTGCAATAGCAAATGTTGGGTTTAATAATCAGCCTGAGCAACTGAACCTGCCTGTTCTGTTTAGTACCAGATGGTGCAGTGTGTTTGAACTTAACCTTTGAGTCATCCATCTTTTCTTTTCATTTCTGTTAACAATTCTAGTGATCTACTGCAGCACACTGCTCAGCATCCCTCTGCGCTCGTGGTTATAGGTAGTTATATGAATTATCTGTAGGCACCAGCCTGGAGCAGAGGTATTCATCTTAATCTTTAGTGCTTTAGCATTGGCCAGCACTTTTATCTTTTACTCAGCTTTGATGTGCTATTGAGCACAGACCTTTAACACAGTACCATATGTTATAAGCCTATTGACCTGCTTTGGCTCAAAATATACCGTAATATCTACAACATTTCGTTTGTTTTGGTTTAGGCATTCAATCAGCTGCATTGAGAGGAATTTCAAGCTACAGTGCATTTGCAGCTGATGCTGAGTCACGGTCCTGCACTGTAATCCTTCACTACTATCTCCTATCTCTTTATGTGGACCTCAGGCTTATAGAATGAGATGCAGCTGCATTTGGGTCCTTCCATTCATCGTTTCTGACAGTATAATCTGGTCAAAAATGGACGGACTTGCCCCGCCCTAAACTGGCAAGTCAAAGACACACCCAAGACGATTGATATTGGAAAGCGCAGCCCCCAGCAGATTACGGAGTACTTTAGGGCACGTCCAGGCTGTCCCTCTGGCCCCTGTGTCCTGCTGGGGGGGGCTGCCTAACCTCAGCCTTCATGCCTATTTGAGGGTTTCACCCGGCTCTCCCAACCTGTCAAGACCACCTGCTTTTATCATGGCATTCGCTTCCGGGTTCGCGGGGCACGCTTATGGGTTGGCAGCCATTTTTACCGCGCCGCCCAGTATTTAAGCACACAAAGGACGTATACTCGGGGCCAGATAATCTCACCGGTCTGCTTGCCCTTGAGAGTACTCTTGCCACTGACCCCTGCTCAGCCTCTGCTCTGGACTATTTTTGGTTTGTGTTTTTGCTCTGCCCTCTACTGCTTAGCTGCCATGCATGAATTTTGGAAATTTTTTGGTTGCTGATTCCGGATCTTCCTGCTGTGCTCCATTTTCCTGGCTTTTGGAATTGTTTACAGTTTATTGGATTATGAGTTTTGGTTTCCCTGCATTGCTCTGACTGCTGGATTTTTGGACTGGTTTTTCTGATCTGTTTTTGACCTTTGTTTTTCCACCTGCTTTTTTGCTCTTTATTAAAGTCTGTTTTCACCATACCCCTGTTGCATCATGCATTTGGGTCCTTCTTCCAGGTCCTGCATCGTGCGTCTCTGGCAGAGGTGGGTTTAGACGAATTAGCACCCTTAGCTAGTTTGTGTTCTCTTTGCTGACTCCAGTTTAGTAAAATTATCATTTGCTCTTCAGATCAACTTTTTTGGTCTTTAGGTGCCTCTGTAACATGAGCAAAGGAAGCTGCAATATTAATACAGCAATATTTTTATAGACTCCAGTTCAGGCAATGGTCTACGAGTATCTGTAGCGAATGTTAATCTTCCTGCCCTGAAATGCACACTGCTGTACAGTTAACCGTTATTTGTACACTTGTTCAAGTTATAAGGGCTATTTACTCTGTCTGCTGCATCCATGCTGTTACATGTAACTGATTCTAAGGATTGAATAAATAAATATAAATTGAATTTGGGTCATGAAAGACGATTTGAGGAATGGGAAAAAATGTAACCACAAATTTGCTGGAAAAGTAACTGCATATATCATTTTTGTACTATAATTTTTTATATTTGGTTTATGCAATATTAGGGTTGCACAAGGAGTAAATGTGGAGGGTTGTGTTATGAAGGACATCCAGCTTTAAACATGTGCCAAATCAAATATGCGGATCACAAATCAGAAATTCATACTGGATCGGTCGAGGCCCGGGTTACCAACAACCATCACAAGTAAGGAAGACATGCAGGTAGTTGGTGTGAAAGAGGCAGATGTATAGGACAGGGGGGTATGAAGACGGATGATCCGCTGTGGCGCCCCCTAATGGGAGCAGCTGAAAGAAGAGGTTTATGCAATATGAAAGCATAATGTTTTTGTACATATTTATAAACACATCAAAGGCATTATGTGCGTCAAAAGGAGAGCTGAACTCTAGCTCTGAGTTCAGGGTCACTGACTGAAGATCTAAGACCATTTACATATCGTAGGTTTACCCAGGTAATTACATTGGGGTTTTACACGGGGGTTCACCTGCCTTCAAATTCACACTACATCGAAAGAGCTTTGCATAGTTTCATTACAGAGTTGGCAGGTTTTTTTCTATATTTGTTGCAGAACTCAAAAAAGAATCCAGTGCAACAAAAAGCTGATTTGGTGAGGTGCCAAAGAGAATACAGAAATGTGGTCTACCACTGCCACCTGTTGGCAACACACCAGAAAGCAGAACACCTAGGGTGCGAATAGTTTTCTGCTTCAAAACCTTGATTTCCCCAGCAATTTCTCTTTAATAACCTCAAACATGATCACAGTGTAAAGTATACAGACTGATCCACGTGGAACTCGAGGCAGTTCTGTTAGATCCTCTGATCTACAAGGTCTTTGAACTGTGCACATTGTGTGGAATGAATCAGAATCAGTTGCTCACAGTAAACGATTAAAGAGGAGATTAAAGTAAAATAAAAGTACACCATAAGTGAACGTGTCAGAACTGTGTCCAAAGTGTCAATTGGTGTGAGTGGCCAAGTATGTCTCCAGACCTAAACCTTATTAAGCGCCTGTGGTGATTCTCAAGCAGAAGGTGGAGAAGCTCCATGTGTGTAACATCCAGCAGCTCCCTGATGTCATTATGTGGAAGAGGATCCCAGCAACAACCTGTGCAGCTCTGGTGAATTCCACACCCAGGAGGATTAAAGCAGTGCTGGAGAACGATGTGCTCACACACAATATTCACACTTTACACACAGTTCTGACACGATCACTGAGGGTGCACTCACTTTAGTTGGCAGTTATTTACACAGTAAAGTCTGTATGTTGAGTTATTTTCAGAGGACAAAAAAATCTGTACTGCTACACAAACTGCACATTAATACTCAGAAATAAAACTTGGATATATTTTAAAGTATTGTCCTTTAAAAAGATACTAAAATGGTTGCTGAAATGTGAGGGGTGCACTCACTTTTGTGAGATATTTGTAGCAGCAGTGAAAACAAATGGCAGTAAAGTCAGTCTACAATAATGGGTATACAATTATTGAACATGTAACAATTTTTATTATTATTATTGCACTGAGATTATTGCACACAATTTCCAAAGATATTAACAATAACTGTGGCATAGAACTATATATATATATATATATATAAAGCATAAGCATAAGCATATATATATAGCATAAGGGCCTCAGGGAGTTGCTCAGGGGCCCAGGAGTTGCAGTTTGGTTTTTTAACCCACAACCTTCTGATCCAAAGTCCAACACTGAGCTAGCACTTCCCAAGATTCAATACCTCTGTTGTGTAGAACTCAGTTTCTCCATCAGTGAGGATCAATAACCTGCTCAGGCAGTTCTGGGGAAATTTTAGAACCATTTATGTAGAAAACTGGCCTCAAAACCAGCGGATCATCTCATGCTCTAAGCCGAGTTGTAAACTTGAATGCCAGTGCCACTTGCAGCCCATATGGCTTTTGGGGTGTTTTTTTTTCTACAAACATCTGTTCTTACTGAGCACCAACAACAGATCTTGAAGTGAAAGGGGCTGAATGCAGCAGGCTTGAGGCTCAGGCCAGTTTTATTCTTTTGTTTGTATCATTGCTTTCATTTTCTTTACTATTTATTTATTTCCCATCTGCCATATGACTATTACTGCATTAAGAGTCCTTCAACATATTGAGCTGAAGATCAGATAAGAAACACTTCACACATCACAGAGAAGATGGTATTTTTAATGCAGATTTATTTGTGTGTCCTCGACTGAAAAACAGTGCTTAGGTGTTTTTATTTATTGTAGCTGGTTTTCTGTGTGTGTGTGTGTGTGTGTGTGTGTGTGTGTGTGTGTTTCATCCTGTTTTTGTGAAACTCCGAGTTCCTTGTCAGTGTGACAGAGCCAATGGAAATAGAGAATAAATTCCTAAAGCTCGTGCTGCTCTCAGACGTCTGTATGCCAAGGCTGGACCAAGTCTACAAGTTTGCTGGAAATAATTATCTGGAAGACAACTAATGTTTTTGTCATATCTGTTGAACTCTGGCAGGATTGTGGAGTTACTCGGTGAGAGAAACGCTGCCGTGTCTACTGACATGCTGAAAGAAAAACTCATTCAAATAAAAACAATGGAAAATCAAAACGTTTGATTTGAGGAATTATTGCTGAATTTGATTACGATAATGAAGTGATTAATGGGGCAGATTCTGGGAATGTCTTTGGCAGGAGCATCTGTTTGTTTGCAGATTTTCAGTGTGGACAAGTGTAATATAATGAAAAGCTGAAATCAGAAATACAAACGTGGGGTTATTTGTTGTAAAATTCCTCATCAGTCAATTAGAAAAGTACACAGAGGGTCCTAATGTCATGATGACTTCCAGATGATTGTCACCCTCCGTCTGCTCTCAGCACAACATCAATTTCTCTGTCAGAGAGAGAGAGAGAGAGAGAGAGAGAGAAAGAGGAGGAGCGATTGAGCCAGGAGAAGGAGGAGGATGGAGTTAACAGTTTGATGTGTGTGAGAGAGAGAGAGAGAGAGAGTAATGTTCAGGCATTATCGTGTCGATTGTCTGGATTCAGGCCTTTGGTGCTCAAGCTAAGTGATAGTAATAGAAAAGTAGAGATCATGGAGACCACCTTGGTCCTGCTGATACTGTCCTTGGTCCTCTGCCATCTGTCCATCTCTGCTGCCCTGCACTGGAGGAGAGGTAAATACAAATAAGCTCATTTAATATCAACATGAACCTGAAATACTCAGTATTCACTCTAATTGTGGTCTAACTGTTATTTATTCGTGTGCCGTTGAACAAACACATGAGCATGGGCTTTACTTCCGTTCATCCAACATATTAAAATGAGATGATGCCTACAGGAAAAACATTTCCAGGCTTTACATTTTGAAACTTGCTTTTAAAGGGGGAAAAAAGCAGTGTTGCTTTTAATCAGATGTGAAAACAGATCTGCTCCTGGCTGCTGTTTTTCCTTTTTCTTTTCTTTTTTTTTCTTTTTCTTTTTATCATGACCAGACTCCTGAATTGTTATGCCTGGATCCAGACTCACAAAAAGTCTTGCTGATTCTTTGGAATCCAAACTGCTTCCATAAATGCAACAAAATCCCACATAAACACATTCACAGAACCCTGAGCCAATCTCATCTCCATCGTCTGGAGCTGTGTTGGGAAGAGGGAGGCGCGAGACGCACCAAATCGTTTCTGCGGAATTGGGAAAAAATATCCATATGAGGAATAAATCAAAACAAAGCAGTGTGTTTTCTTTTGATTGCACTGATAAAGTTCACCGCTGTGCGTTTGGTTCTGATCTGGAGCTGGACATGCACAAAGAAACAGCACAGAAACAGCTTCCAGGATGCTGAAAGTTTATGATGTTTATAAGTTTATGATCCGTGCAGTAACTGTCATTGTTGGAGTTTGGACATTGTCCTTTAGGTAGTTGATGGACATTGTTGTCTCATGAGCTGAGATTTAGAGACCTTCAGTATATGCAGCATTATACATGATTATATAATACAGAACACTTCATTCAGCAAGGCCGCAGGATTTAGTCTGCCTTTTCATTGCCGTGTCTTCAGGAATTAGTACTCAGAGTACTTTTAATCAATGAACTACTTGCACAAGAACTTAAAAATCCAGAGCTTGATAAAATTTCAAGCCTCATTTTCATGTGAGGAAGAACTCATTACTGACACTGCAAGTCAATCTTTACTCAGATTGGACCTTCTAATAGTGAGGTCTTGGGGCTCCCAAGTGGTGCAGCAGAAAAGTGTTCATCTGAATTGTAGTGATATCACAGGTTCGGATCCTGTTGATTCCACAGCAAAGGACAGCAACGGCAACGCTCTCAGAAAGTAAGGAAGGGAGGCGTACTGGCATATCACACAAGCTAATCACTACACAGCAACCAATCACATGGAGCAAACACACTGGCCACTGGGCATTTGAAAGCTCATGCATGTAAAAGGTAATGGACAGAACTTTCCTACAAGTGACAACAGTTTGAGCAGCAGCTGTGGTTGGTTGGCTTTATAAGACATGTAGGAAGCATGTGATAGCCTTCTCAATTGGTGGTATATGATAATGAAGGCTTTGAGGGTGGGAACTTGTCAATATTAAATTAGGAAGAAACTCCTGCTTGCTTTTTCTAATGTTTTATTTTTATAGTTTCACATTACACATTACATGAGAAAGTTTAAACAGCCATGAAAACTGTATGTGACTTGAAGGGAGTTGCAGGGTGACTGGCCTTTATTTCATGACCCTCTATTACTGCTGCCTGGAAGATGAGGGAAGAGTGGATCTGAATCATTCAGCTGAATCTGACCACCCATTGAGATTCTAGTGAGGAATGTGAAATATTTGTTTACGAGTGTGTTTCTGTGGGAACGCAGAAAGCATGTGTAATTTACTTGTATGAATTATTTCTACTTTTTATTGCATCCGTTGATGCTCAAGTGTCTTGAAATCTGCAATGTAAACAGCTGTGTTGTAGCATAGCCTCAAATCTTGCTGTTGAACATTGCATGGTGTAATGCATAAATGCATAAAGACCTGAGCTGATATTGGATAATGAGATCCCACAAACACCACCACCAATATAATAGAAATGAAATAACAAAAGACACTTTATGTCCAAAAGGGAAATTCTTTCATCTCCCAATTCAGAAATAAAATAAAAACAGCTTTATATTCACATGTTTAGTTATTTTAAGAAAACTATGAATCATACGTTGCTCTCTATTAGATGTAGAGTATAATAGACTCAACATGGTCCTATCCCACACCACCATGCTGCCACTCTTGGGCCCTTGAGCAAGGCCCTTAACCCTTCAGATGCATGTCAATGTGAAGGAGATAACAGTAAGTCGTTCTGCCGTATGCAGTAAATGTAAATGCAGTGAACTTGTATATGGATGGGCAGAGTAAATAATAATGTATGTTGTGTGGAGGCTGTGCATTAGATGAGAAGCAGACTCAGCGCTCAGAAACCTGCCACACAGATGCCTGTTCGCTTTGAAATCTTTGTAGTGGATTCATCTGTGAAACACGAGAAGCATGTTGTGACCTGGGAACAGATGAGGCGTCTCTGAGTAAAACCTGGCTGCCGCCGACCGCAAGCTGTTGTGTTTCCCCCGCAGTCATTCCGTTCACGTGCAGCAGATGGTTTCAGTGTTCAGGTTGAAGGTGCATCGTAGTTAAAAGAGAAGAAAGGAAATGTGGTAACAGGAACACACACTGACTTCTGATCTTCCTCTCTTCAGTACTGTACCCATCTGCCCTTCGAGTAAAGAGAGGAACGCCAGAGCTTCTCAACCCTTCAGTTCAGAGATCAGTGGAGGACGCCAACCTGCTCTATGAGGTACTTTGTATTTCAGTGACGCCTCGTCCACAGAGTTCTACAGCTGTTAAAGGAGATGATGGTGGTAGAATAGATGAAGTAGAAAAGACAGGATGGACAGAGTCGTCTTTAAATCCGCAGCATACAGACGGCTCATCGGCACCCACTAGTGTTTATGTGTGTGATGAAAACAGGCAGTGAAGGTAAACAGAAACAAACAAACAAAAAAAAACTTGTACAGGTTTACAGAGTGAGATGACTTTAAAGATTCCAATGGTCCAGGTCATTCTGGGTTTCAAGGGTTCTTTTAACAGCCACTGGATTATAGTAATAGTTCTGCTCTTTAATTCTATTGTGCAAAGTCATAATGTTACCATGACAACATCAAGTCTGTGATATAACATTAAAGAATAAATTAGACACATTCAATCTACAGCAGGGGTGTCAAACTCAAATTCACAGTGGGCCAAATTTAAACACTGGGACGAAGTCACTGGCCAAACTCAATATTTATTGAAAAATTGACTGCATTTGTGCATATTTTCCGTCTCTCCAGATGTGCAATGTTGAACATTTTCATATGAAAACAAACTTTAATTTTGCAGAAACATTGAATCTGAAACAACCAAAGTTTAATATTATAAACACATGAGAAATAAAATTTTAAATAAAACACACATCAGTGGTATTCGTTTCTTATTATGTCTCTCTCTCTCTCTCTCTCTCTCTCTCTCTCTCTCTCTCTCTCTCTCTCTCTATCTCTCTCTCACTCTCTCTATTTCTCTCTCTCTCTCCCTCTCTCTCTCTCAACCACTCTCTCTCTCTCTCTCATTCTCTCTATTTCTCTCTCTCTCTCCCTCTCTCTCAACCACTCTCTCTCTCTCTCTCTCTCTCTCTCTAT
>JAAIIK010000259.1:15641-39609 GCA_014706435.1 Silurus glanis
TGTGTGTGTGTGTGTGTGTGTGTGTGTGTGTGTGTGTGTGTGTGTGTATGAGAGAGAGAGAGAGAGAGAGAGAGAGAGAGAGGCATATTTCTAATGGAAAATACAGTCATGGGAAAAAGAAAGCACACCTTCCTTCAGTTCAATGTTATCTTAAATCAGTGTTTAAATATCAGTTGTGTTTCGTCACCAAATAAATATATCAATAAAAAATAAATACGTTTTTCACACAGGAGTGAATGATATATGCCTTTGACAGTCAGAGGTTTCTAAGAGTAATATTATTGAGGTGTGTAAATTAGCGAAGGCAATGTCTGATACTGTAATTTGCTCTGGCCCCATCCCAATGCAGTGTGGTGACATAGCTTACAGCAGGTTATCATCACTGAACTCCTGGATGTCCAGGTGGTTCTCCAAAAACACTATGGGCTTTGTAGATAATTAGAGCAATTTCGAAGGCAAGGCTGTTCGGCCTGTTAGGGCAGGACGGTATCCATCCCATTCGGGAAGGTGCTGCTCTCATTTTTTGTTGTATTGGTCATAGTCTCAGAACAGCACTAGTTAACTAGTGACTGTCCAGAGCCAAACCAAACCAAAATATAAAAATTCTCAGAAAGTCTGTTTAAGTAACCTGATTAACATTAAATGAAATAGGACTGAACGCACAGCAGCACCTCTGATCTAAAGATAGGATTGTTGAATATTAGATTTCTCACGCGCTTACTATAAACAAATTTATTCCCGACCAGGAGTTTAAAATAATGTGTTTGAGAGAAACGTGGATTAAACCGAATGAACATGTAGCATTAAATGAAGCGAGTCCTCCTGGGTATAGTTCCATACACCAACCCCGTCTAAATGGCAGAGGAGGCGGAGTCACAGCTATTTATAATAATAATCTAAGGGTCACACAAAAGACTAAACACAAATGTAAAACATTTGAAGTTTTTTACACCAACATAAAATATTCAGTGTCCAAAAGCAGTTCCAGTCAGTCAATTCCATGAATTATTATTTATAGACCCCCAGGGGCCCTACTCTGATTTCCTCATAGAATTTGCAGATTTCATCACAAATTTAGCTACTTCTTTAGACAAAGCATTAATTATTGGTGACTTTAATATTCATTTTGATAATCAGGAAGACTCCTTAAGAGCAGCAGTTGTGTCCATTCTAGATTCAGTAGAATTAATCAGAATGTTATGAGCCACTCATAGTGGAGACACACTCTTGATTTGTTATTAACATTTGGATTAAAAATAAAAAAATTATTCATAATTCCACTGTCTGAAGTTATTCCAGACCATTATCTCATCTCTTTTAAAAACCTGCCTCAGTCATTGCATTAGTACCTCACCACGTTATTGTGTTAAGCGTACTTTCACATCAGCTACAGCAGCGCGTTTATCAATAATCTTCCAGAAATTACAATATTAGATAGATCTCCGTCTGACCCCGCAGAGCTCGACTGGGACACTGAATATATAGAATCAACGTTACGTTATACTCTAGATGATGTTGCTCCCCTTAAGAGCAAAATGATCAGGGAGAAAAAATCAGCATGGTGGTATAATGATCATACACACACCTTAAAACAGACCACTCAAAAATTAGAATGTAAATGGAGTCAAACAAAATTAACAGTATTTCAAATAGCATGGAAGGAGAATCTCCAGAGTTCTAGAAAATCTCTTAGTGCTGCTGATCAGCATATTTCTCCTCCCTCATAGAAAATAACAAGCAGAATCCTAGATTTTTATTAACAAGAAATAAAAGCACTGCACTCACATGCACACCATCAATAGGTAGTAATGATTTCATGAACTTTTTAAATAATAAAGTTGAAAACATCAGGCAAGAAATCCAGACGGTTAAAATAAATCCAAACTATTTTATAAATAACCCTGTAGACAGCAGTGTAATTATAACAGACCATCAATTACAAAGTTTTACTCCTACTCAAGAGAATATGTAGGAGATCCCTCGCCTACAAGTTTCTTCAAACAGATCATTTCAGAGGTAATTGAACCTGTTTTAAAAATAATAAACTCTTCCATTACCACTGTTTATGTACCTAAATCCTTCAAACTGCAGTTATCAACCCCCTAATTAAGAAACCTGACCTTGACCTTATCAGCTGTCCAACTACAGTCCAATATCAAATCTCCTCTTCATCTCCAAGATTCTAGAAAAGGTTGTAGCACAGCAGTTCTGCTCACATCTACTGAGGAATAACATTTTTGAAATGTAATAGTCAGGATTTAGGCCTCATCATAGCACAGAGACGGCTCTAGTTAAGGTGGTAAATGACTGTTCTCCACACTCTCTGAGGTAAAGTTTGTTGTTCCGCAAGGATCTGTCTTAGGCCCACTGCTTTTCTTTTTATATCTGCTGCCTCTGGGTGAAATTATACATAAACATGGTATTCGCTTCAGTTGCTATGCTGATGATACACAGCTGTATATTTCACCAAATCCAGATGAGAGAGATCAGCTTAACAATGTTGAGGAGTGTGTATTGGAGATTAGACAGTGAATACTTGATAACTTTCTTCTGCTCACCTCAGATAAGACGGAAGTACTTTTACTAGGACCACATGTAGCTAGAAGCAAAATTTCTGAATACAACAAAAAATGAGAGCAGCACCTTCCCGAGTGGGATGGATACCGTCCCACCCTAACAGGCCGAACAGCCTTGCCTTCGAAATTGCTCTAATTATCTACAAAGCCCACAGTGTTTTTGAAGAACCACCTGGACATCCAGGAGTTCAGTGATGATAACCTGTTGTAAGCTATGTCACCACACTGCATTGGGATGGGGCCAGAGCATATTACAGCATCACACATTGCCTTCGCTAATTTACACACCTCAATAATATTACTCTTAGAAACCTCTGACTGTCGAAGGCATATATCATTCCCTCCTCCATATGAGACCCCTCTAGTGGTGGCTTCGGGACAAAGGGTTCTAACGGAAGGGTTCTAACGGAAGGGCAATCCACACCGTTTCATCAAGGTCTTGTGGCGAGCACTTGGAGCCTTGGAATCGAGTCAGGGTTTGGAATCGAGTCAGTTGTTGAACTGTTTGCCGGGAATTTAGTTTGTACCGGCGTTTTAAATTTTTTACAGTTCGTTTTCTCTCTCTTTCATTGCTTTAAAATATCAAAATATCGTTTTGATTTCCTGCATCCTTTACTTTCCGTTGGCTCCGTCTCGTGTATTTTTGCTTTCGGAAGAGCGCTTTTTTCCCTGTTTGAGAATTTGAAAGCAGTGCGTGGAGGACATTCCCACCAGAACTACGAACACACACTACATTAACCACATTAAGGTACGTAATTTCTCTGCTATGGCGAACATCCAGTTCATTCAGTGTGTGAAGTGTGACATGTTTAGTCAGTCTCTCTCCGTTGTTAGCGATAATTTTATCTGTAAGAAGTGTAAGCTAGTTTGCTCTTTGACGGAGAAGATCTTAGCATTAGAGGAGCGCATCCAGAGTCTAGAGAGAAGTAGTGAGTGCGAGAGCAGTCCAGGTTCTGCAGGGGAAAGTCTGGATGCCCTAGGTGAAGTTAATATTCCCCCGACTCCGGCATTAGAGCCCTCGCAGCGGGGCGAATGGGTGACGACTTGGCGGCATACTCGCAAAGCCAAAGCTAACGCTAAGGCTCGCCCACGGGAGCACCATTCCTCTCCGCTTCACGTGTCCAACAGGTTTGCTCTCCTCAGTGAAGCACCCGCTGAGAAACCTGAAAGAGCTCTGGTTTTAGGAGACTCCATTCTGAGGCACGTGAAATTAGCTAGACCTTTAGGGGCACCAGCAGCACAGGTTATGTGTATACCGGGAGCCAGGGCGCCGGACATAGCAGGTCAGCTTAGATTCTTAGGAAAGCACAGGTTCTCTAAGATAGTTTTTCACATAGGAGCTAATGATATACGCCTTCGACAGTCAGAGGTTACTAAGAGTAATATTATAGAGGTGTGTAAATTAGCGAAGGCAATGTCCGATGCAGTAACATGCTCTGGCCCCATCCCAATGCGACGTGGCGATGTAGCCTACAGCAGGTTATGGTCGCTGAACTGCTGGATGTCCGAGTGGTGCTCCAAAAACAATGTGGGCTTCATTGATAATTGGAGCATTTTTGAGGGCAAGGCTGGCCTGTTAGGGCGGGACGGTGTCCATCCCACTCGGGAAGGTGCTGCTCTCATTTCTTGTAGTATAGGTCATAGTCTCAGAACAGCACTAGTTAACAAGTGACTGTCTAGAGCCAAGGCCAGGGAGCAGACAGACAGGCTAAACCGACCGTCTGCTAGCTGCACAGAGTCGTCACTCAGGATCCACCAAATTGAGACTGTGTCTGTCCCCCGAGCGAAACCAAAATATAGGAATTCTCAGAAAGTCTGTTTTAGTAACCTGATTAACATTAAATTAAACAGGACTGAACGCACAGCCAGCACCTCTGATCTAAAGATAGGATTGCTGAATATTAGATCTCTCACGTCTAAAGCGCTTACTATAAATGAAATTATTACCGACCAGGAGTTTAAAATAATGTGTTTAACAGAAACGTGGATTAAACCGAATGAATATTTAGCATTAAATGAAGCGAGTCCTCCTGGGTATAGTTACATACACCAACCCCGTCTAAATGGCAGAGGAGGTGGAGTCGCAGCTATTTATAATAATAATCTAAGCGTCACACAAAAGACTAAACACAAATGTAAAACATTTGAAGTTCTTTACACCAGCATAAAATATTCAGTGTCCGAAAGCAGGTCCAGTCAGTCAATTCCACCAATTATTATTTATAGACCCCCAGGGCCCTACTCTGATTTTCTCATAGAATTTGCAGATTTCATCACAAATTTAGCTACTTCTTTAGACAAAGCGTTAATTGTTGGTGATTTTAACATTCATTTTGATAATCAGGAAGACTCCTTAAGAGCAGCAGTTGTGTCCATTCTAGATTCAGTTGGAATTAATCAGAATGTTATAGGACCCACTCATAGTGGTGGACACACTCTCGATTTGTTGTTAACATTTGGATTAAAAATAAAAAACGTAGTCATAATTCCACAGTCTGAAGCTATTTCAGAACATTATCTCATCTCTTTTAAAATCTGCCTCAGTCATTGCATTACTACTTCACCACGTTATCGTGTTAAGCGTACTTTCACGTCAGCTACAGCAGCGCGTTTTATTAACAATCTTCCAGAAATTATGATATTAGATAGATCTCCGTCTGACCCCGCAGAGCTCGACTGGGCCACTGAATACCTAGAATCAACATTACGTTATACCCTAGATGATGTAGCTCCCCTTAAGACCAAAATGATCAGGGAGAAAAAATTAGCACAGTGGTATAATGATCATACACGCGCCTTAAAACAGACCACTCGAAAATTAGAACGTAAATGGCGTCAAACAAAATTAACAGTATTTCAAATAGCATGGAAGGAGAGCCTCCTAATTTATAGAAAATCTCTTAGTGCTGCTAGATCAGCATATTTCTCCACCCTCATAGAAAATAACAAGCATAATCCTAGATTTCTATTCAGCACGGTAGCAAAATTAACAGGGAATAAAAGCACTGCACTCACATGCACACCATCAATAGGTAGTAATGATTTCATGAACTTTTTTAATAATAAAATTGAAAACATCAGGCAAAAAATCCAGACGGTTAATATAAATCCAAATTATTTTACAAGTAACCCTGTAGACAGCAGTGTAATTATAACAGACAATCAATTACAAAGTTTTACTCCTATTCACGAGAATGACTTAATTTCATTAATTTCCTCATCAAAATCATCAACCTGCATTCTCGATCCCTTGCCTACAAGTTTCTTTAAACAGATAATTCCAGAGGTAATCAAACCTGTTTTAAAAATAATAAACTCTTCCATTAGCACTGGTTTTGTACCAAAATCCTTCAAACTGGCAGTTATCCACCCCCTAATTAAGAAACCTGACCTTGACCCATGTCAGCTGTCCAACTACAGACCGATATCAAATCTCCCCTTCATATCCAAAATTTTAGAAAAGGTTGTAGCACAGCAGTTATGCTCACACCTACTTATGAATAACATTTTTGAAATGTATCAGTCAGGATTTCGGCCTCATCATAGCACAGAGACGGCGCTAGTTAAGGTGATAAATGACCTGTTATTGGCCTCTGATCAGGGTTTTGTCTCCTTACTTGTTTTGCTCGACCTTAGTGCAGCTTTTGACACCATTGATCACACTATACTACTTGCTAGACTTGAGAACGTTGTTGGAATAAAGGGAACAGCTTTCTCTTGGCTCAGGTCTTATTTGACTGATCGCTATCAGTTTGTTGATGTAAATGGTGAGTTCTCCACACTCTCTGAGGTAAAGTTTGGTGTTCCTCAAGGATCTGTCTTAGGCCCTCTGCTTTTCTCTTTATATATGCTGCCTCTTGGAGAAATTATTCATAAACATGGTATTAGATTCCATTGCTATGCTGATGATACACAGCTGTATATTTCAGCAAAGCCAGATGAGAGAGATCAGCTTAACAATGTTGAAAAATGTGTAAAGGACATTAGACAGTGGATGCTCGATAACTTTCTTCTGCTAAACTCAGATAAGACGGAAGTACTTTTACTAGGACCACATGCAGCTAGAAGCAAACTTTCCCAATACGTAGCATCTCTGGATGGTGTTTCTGTTTCAGCGTGTATGGCTGTCAAAGACCTTGGTGTGATTATTGACCCGAGTCTTTCCTTTGAGGCTCACGTGAATAATATTACCAGGATCGCCTTCTTTCACCTTAGAAATATTGCTAAAATTAGAAATATGATGTCGTTACAGGATGCAGAAAAACTAGTTCATGCTTTTGTTACTTCTAGATTAGACTACTGTAACGCTTTACTGTCTGGGTGTGCGAGTAAGTGCATAAATAAGCTTCAGTTAGTTCAGAATGCAGCAGCAAGAGTCCTCACTAGATCTAGGAAATATGACCACATCACCCCTGTATTAATCAGTCTACACTGCTCCCAATCAAATCTCGCATTGATTATAAAATACTACTACTGACATATAAAGCACTTAACGGTCTCGCACCGCAGTATCTGAGTGAACTTCTGTACCAGTATGATCCTCCACGCCTACTTAGATCAAAAGGTGCTGGCTATCTGTTGGTTCCTCAAATAATGAAGATTACAGCAGGGGGCAGATCTTTCTCTTATAAAGCCCCGCAGTTATGGAACAGCCTTCCTATCAGTGTTCGGGACTCAGACACAGTCTCAGTGTTTAAGTCGAGGTTGAAAACTTACTTATTCAGTCAAGCCTTTAATCAGTAGATTTTTTTCTCAGGTAAAGGCTCAGATCTGGAGGGAACATGGATATAGAGTGTTTGGTGAACTGGGATATTTGTATGCTGTCGTCCCCTCACATTCACGCGTTCACTCAGGTTTGTTGATGGTGGTGTGGTGGGTCGTCTCTTATCCCAGAGATCCCTCATGTCTGTGTTGCCTTCTGGTTCTCCCTTTTAGTTATGCTGCCATAGCGAGTCTTGCCGGAGTCCAAACTGCACAGTGACTTTAACTCTCATGCAACAATAGGTACACTTAATAATCCATATCCTTCTCTTCCTGTCACCCTCTTCTCTCTCTCTCTCTCTCTCTCTCTCTCTCTCTCTCT
The DNA here is from genome assembly GCA_014706435.1 of Silurus glanis. Taxonomy (NCBI): domain Eukaryota; kingdom Metazoa; phylum Chordata; class Actinopteri; order Siluriformes; family Siluridae; genus Silurus; species Silurus glanis. The sequence goes on from JAAIIK010000259.1 coordinate 23,301, forward strand.
CTCTCGGTCGAGTTAAACATGAGGCTCCAGTGACCACTGTTCCTGCCCCTCTCCCCTCCGTGGATCTTCCCACTTCGTCCAGGCCTGCCTCTGGATAGTGTTCTCTTTGACTGGAGGCCACTCTGTGCAGCTGGGGAAGGTTTGTCATCAACGCCTTGGGTGGTTCCATGAAATTCCGGAGTAAGAACAGGAGCTTTGAGGATGGATTGGACTGTAGTTGATGTCAACAGTCTCCTACACTGACTCAGGAATACAGTTCGCTTCTGATCATCATCACTGTACCCCGCAACATTGTATACCTGCTACAAATGGACATTCGGTGTAACCCAGATGAGGATGGGTTCCCTCTTGAGTCTGGTTCCTCTCAAGGTTTCTTCCTTATGCCATCTCGGGGAGTTTTTCCTTGCCACAGTCGCCACCGGCTTGCTCATCAGGGACAAACTTACTCATAAAGAACATATTCATTTTTAATCACCGCATTATCTGTGTAAAGCTGCTTTGAGACAATGTTCATTGTTAAAAGCGCTATACAAATAAAAATGAATTGAATTGAATTGAAAGGGTTGCCCAGGGTATGAAGCGGGCTGCACCTCTCATGGCACATAAATTGCCTGGAGATGATGACCGTGTTTCTGGGTCTGAAACACTTCCACCTAGACCTGAGTGGCCGCCATGTGTTGGTCCACATGGACAATACACATGGCGGCCTTATACAAGCTGGTGCGGCGTATCCTCCTGTGGTCCCAGGTGAAACTCCTCTCACTGAGAGCTGTTTATATCCCGGGATGGTTGAATCTGAGAGCAGACGCCCTTTCGAGGCAAGGGCCGAGGCCTGGGGAATGGAGACTCCACCCCGAGGTGGTGAGCCCTAGTTCACCCCCGCCCGGAGTTGTGGAGGCTATAGTTGTGGCCCCTGAGAGGGCACAGTTCGTAGCAGCTGGTCTCTCTACTGAGGTAGTGGAGACCATCCTCCATTCCAGAGCCCCCATCCATGAGCAGGTTGTATGCCGCGAGGTGGACACTGTTCACGGCATGGTGTGAGCACCGCTGGTTAGACCCAGTTGACTGCCCGGTTGGTTCAGTTCTGGAGTTCTTGCAGGAACAGTTTACCACGGGGTTGACTCCTTCAACCCTGAAGGTTTACGTGTCCGCTATCGCGGCTTATATCACCCCGCCTGCGGGGCAGTCGCTGGGTAGGCACTCTCTGGTGACACGTTTTCTCCGCAGCGCCTGGTGGCTGAGGCCCGGGACGCGACCCAGAGTGCCTGTTTGGGACTTGGCCGTTGTGTTGGCGGTTCTATTTGGGGGGCCCCCCTTCGAGCCCCTGGCCGAAGTGGCCCTTAGGTACCTGTCTGTTAAGACCGCTTACCTCATGGCGATTTCCTCCCTGAAGAGGGTCGGGGACCTGCAGGCTCTGTCCGTGGCCCCGTCTCGCCTGAAATTTGCCCCTGGCATGGCCAGTGTGTTTCTCTACACGAAACCTGGGTACATGCCTAAGGTGCCTACGGCTCCCTCACAACCTGTCGTGCTGCAGTCATTCTGCCCTTCTCCGTTCCTAGCCCCCGACCAGGAGAAGCAGAAGGAGAAGCAGAACGTCCCTCCAGGACGAGTCTGTGGAGGTAGTCGGAGCAGATGTTTGTCTGCTATTGCCCTAACAGGAAGGGATTCCCTGCCAATAAGCAGACTCTCAGCAGGTGGGTAGTGGATGCTATCTCATCATCTTTTAAGTCCTTTGGTCTCCCCGCTCCGCTCGGGGTCAAGGCTCACTCCACTCGGAGTGTGGCGGCCTCTATGACCTGGTCCGCTGGAGTCTCACTCCGGGACATCTGCGATGCTGTGGGCTGGTCCACCCCGCTGACCTTCGTCAGGTTCTATGACCTCGGCCTCAGAGCCACTCCGGGCTCCTCTGTCCTACGTGCTGGTTGTGAGGCCCTCACACACTGGACAGGGTCGACGCAGCGTCTCGTTCCCTCGGGGAACTAGGGTTACATTCGTATCTAATACGATCTATTTCAAGCTGCATTTAGCAACAGCGCCCTCTAGGGTCACAACATACAATGGTCACAGAATCTGGTGTAACACCTGCTTCGGGTAATCGACAGGTTGTAAAACTGATAAATAAACTGAACTAATTGTGCATAATTATTAATAATAAATGAAGCCCTGTGAGAGAGACAGGGGGCAGCAGTGAGTTTGGAGAACAGATTGGTATACCCTAACCCTAGATGATTATTTTAGACATTTTTTAATGTGATTCAAAACATAATTTAAAATTAAAACGCTAAAATACAAAACCTCCAAAAATTCCTTGCAGAAATGTAACCAGTATTGATAGTGATGTGACGTAATCACGTCCTTGTCTGTGTAAGACGTCATTTGTATGCGCCAGTCAGCCGCTGTCATTTGCGTCATCAGTGTGCGTCTGGTGCAGTGAGTGTGTGTGAGCAGAAGCAGAAGCAGAAATGGCCGCAAGGTTATTGAGAGCAGCAGTAGTCCGGGCCTCGGCTCTGTACCGCGGGTCTCCCGCGCTGGGGCTCACCAGGGGAATGGCGGCTGGAGGTGAGAGGTCATAAAACTCGGAATTTGAGGCGGATTGCAGGTTTTTATTTCGCTTTTGTAGAAAAACTCGCCTGAGAACAAGGCAAGGACAAGCAATGGTGTCCTGAGGATCAGATCAGTGTCAGTTCCGCACGGCGTTCAGCTCAGTTCTCCTGCTTTTAGCTCGATTTACAGCTTTAAATAATTTATTTTACATTTTAAAGCGCGTGAACTTTAATCTGATTATTATTTTATAGAAATAAGAAATAAATGTAACATTGTGTTACGCAGTGAACTGCTTCCGGGAAATAATTTCATTTAATTTATTTGTTCATATTAACATTAAGCCTAATAATCTTCTGAAATATTTATTTTTAATAATTATATACTATTTATTTATGAATTTAAGTATTGACAAATGAACTGCGAATTCCATTGATCACAGATTGTATGCCATTTAAAAAAAAAAAAAAATGAAACATATTTTGCAGTGTTTGTTTTCAAGTGTTCAATTATTATTATTATTATTATTATTATTATTATTATTATTATTTGTAAAACCAGAATCCTGGTGTATTTAAATGACTGATATTTTTAGTGAGTAAGTTATAAAGAAATGTCTGGGGGTTCTTTTTGTTTTTGTTTTTTTAGCTTTTAGAATAAAACACCAAAATTGTATTCCTACAGGTAGAAAGAAAAACTTTAAGGTTACATGTCAACTTCACAACCTTCTTTTTAGGAACCACTGAGACAGAGCTGTAATACGCTCAGGGCTGAGTTTCTCTAAAGTTAGTGTGAAAACAGGTGATGGGAAATTCAGTGTACTCTCACTCCAGTGTTTAATAATTATCTCTCTCCTGCAGTGCTTTTGCAAAATGTAACATTTCCTCTCACACGTATGCACATGGCAGGGAATCTGAAGAGTTTAAAATGATCTTAGACTGAATATAAATCTGTATCTCTAGGCATTCCCACTGATGAACAGCAGGCCACAGGGCTGGAGAAAAGAGTTCTGAAGTCCTTAAAGGCTGGCACGGTATGAGCAGCTAAAGATAGCTGATTTTTGCCACTAATTATCACTGACCTTGTCAGTGTGTTAATTTGTTTGTGTGTGTGATTTCAGGACCCATACAGTGTGCTGAAGCCAAAGCAGTACGCTGGCTCCAAAGACGACCCGCACATTGTCCCCTCCGTCAACAACAAGCGCATCGTCGGCTGTGTCTGTATGTCTGCGTCCATCGCCTTACTTAAACGTCATGATTGTGTGTGTCTCTCTGTGCATTAACTGTGTGTATGTGTTCCAGGTGAAGAGGACAACACGGCCATTGTGTGGTTCTGGCTGCATGAAGGAGAAGCTCAGCGTTGTCCATCCTGTGGCTCGCACTATAAACTTGTTCCTCATGAGCTTCCTCATTGAGACTCTATAAACATTCAGCTCTGTTTTTCTCCTTTTGTTAATTAATATAACATTTTTCCCCACACACAATCGCTACAGTTACACAACCAACTGTACCAGGTGTATGTCACACCAGTTACTCCTAATAAACTCTTTACATGTGTGTATTTGTGTCTGACATCAACAGTTCAATCAAAACCAGAGTGAAGAAAAATGCGGTACAGAACAGAAATCACCTGCACGCAGTGTTGCGCAGTAATGACAGCTGTCCGTTTGTTTGACTGATAGCAGAGTCGAGTGCTTACACGAGCTCCACACACTGCACAGTTGGATTTGTTATTTCTTTTCTACTTTACAGTCTCTAAATGTTCCAATGATCAGGGGAGGGAGAGTATTGGTTCTTCTCACTCGGTAGTGCAGTAGTGTGGGTTTGTGATGTAAATCATGAATCAGACGTGTGTGTGTATTAGAGATGTGCTGATTTCATTCTATATAAAATGTGGGTAAAACTGGTGGCTGATGTTCTTTAAACCTGAAAAATATAGAATGAAGAGCAGATTATTTCTCATCTGCTTCAACACTGCACTAAAATGATTTTATACAGTTTATCTCAGTCAGATTTTAAAATCAAGACATTTTCCTTACAAATTAAATGTTCATACTGCACATACATGCTATAGACAAAAGTATTGGGACACCTTATTTATTGAATTCAGATGCATCAGTTGAAGCACTAAAGTCAAATGAAGTCATATCAGAGGTGGCAAAAGTACACACATCCATTACTTAAGTAGAAGTACAGATACTCGTTTTAAAATACTCGGGTAAAAGTTGAAGTACTGATTATACTTTTTTACTCAAGTGAAAGTAAAAAAAAGTCTTGGCTCTGACATGTACTTCAGTAAAAAGTAGTTATTACTTCTACCTGTTTTAGTGTCACACTGGTAACTGGACCTCACATCATTTAATTATTAGCTAGATAGATAATTGTCATTGCATTGTACAGGTACACAGCAATGAAATGCAGTTTGGCATCTACCAGAATTGTAAAAAGTAGCAATCGTGCAAATAGTGCAGATAAATATGTAGCATATGTACAGCATGTGAATAAATATAAAGGCTATAACAGTGCAGAGATATGTGACCATCATTAAGAAGTACAGATAGATGTTCTAAGGCTGTGGCTTTGAAGAGGAAATGTGCAGAAGTGGAAGGTTATAATATTATGGCATTTAAGAAATGTGCAAGTTGAATAAACAAGTCTAATATATATATATTACATTATATATATATACATTATATACACAAATACATGAATGTGAAATGTTGGGCAGAATGTACAGTAAGGATATAAAGATATAAAGATACATATACATAAAAATAGTGCAGATGTAATGAGGAGTAAAAAACATATACTATGTAATATGTACATTGTATGTACAATTGTACAGAGGTTGTCAATCAAATTAAATATTTAATTGCACATTTCTCTCTGTTCTAAATGTACCATATATTAATACTTTCTGTTTTTAATACTTTAAGCAACATGGACATGGAGAAATATGGATGCAACATAGAGCATGAAGACAAAAAATTCTTGTAAATATTTTTAAGTAATAATGTTGGTTTAAATGACGTAAATAATCAGGACACCAAACAGTTAATGAGGTGATACCGGAGAAACTGCACCTCTTCAAGTCAAGTCAAGAAGCTTTTATCATAATCATAGACATTTTACAGATTTGAATGATGAATTGTTTTTATCTGTACGATCAATAAAGACAGTCATTTAAGTTTGTTTCGCCATTATGAGGGAAAAAACCCACAAAACGCCACCCAGAGGGTAAATTGTGTAAAACATGGTGGATTTGGTGTTTTATTTGAGGTGCAGAAATAAAACAAATGTTTACTGATTAAAAATATTTTTCGTTGGAGTTTATTTATTTATTTTATATCTAAGTGAAGAAAGGACGTATTTTTAGCTGAAGGTTTTAATTTCGCCTCTTTTATATTTAGTTATTTATGTATTTATATTTTTTATAAAAATGGTAAAAAGGGAAATGCGCTGAATTGATAGCGCTTTAATGCAATTTAGTGCCATTTAAAATAATTTTAATTTTGACAGCCTGTCCAACTGCTCGTTAATGCAAATTTCTAATCAGCCAATCACATGGCAGCAACTCAATGCATTTAGGCATGTAGACATGGTCAAGACGATCTGCTGCAGTTCAAACCGAGCGTCAGAATGGGGAAGAAAGGTGATTTAAGTGACTTTGAACGTGGCATGATTGTTGGTGCCAGACGGGCTGGTCTGAGTATTTCAGAAACTGCTGATCTACTGGGATTTTCACGCACAGCCATCTCTAGGGTTTACAGAGAATGGTCCGAAAAAGAGAAAATATCCAGTGAGCGGCAGTTCTGTGGGAGCAAATGCCTTTTTGATGAGAGAGGTCAGAGGAGAATGGCCAGACTGGTTCGAGCTGATAGAAAGGCAACAGTAACTCAAATAACCACTCGTTACAACCGAGGTATGCAGAAGAGCATCTCTGAACGCAAAACATGTCAAACCTTGAGGCGGATGGGCTACAGCAGCAGAAGACCACACCGGGTGCCACTCCTGACAGCTAAGAAACAGGAAACTGAGGGTACAATTCGCACAGGCTCACCAAAATTGGATAATAGAAGATTGGAAAAACGTTGCCTGGTCTGATGAGTCTCGATTTCTGCTGCAACATTCGGATGGTAGGGTCAGAATTTGGCGTCAACAACATGAAAGCATGGATCCATCCTGCCTTGTATCAACGGTTCAGGCTGGTGGTGGTGGTTTTATTGTGTGGGGGATATTTTCTTGGCACACTTTGGACCCATTAGTACCAATTGAGCATCGTGTCAACGCCACAGCCTACCTGAGTATTGTTGCTGACCATGTCCATCCCTCTATGACCACAGTGTACCCATCTTCTGGTGGCTACTTCCAGCAGGATAACGCGCCATGTCATAAAGCGCGAATCATCTCAGACTGGTTTCTTGAACATGACAATGAGTTCACTGTACTCAAATGGCCTCCACAGTCACCAGATCTCAATCCAGTAGAGCACCTTTGGGATGTGGTGGAACGGGAGATTCGCATCATGGATGTGCAGCCGACAAATCTGCAGCAACTGCGTGATGCTATCATGTCAATATGGACCAAAATCTCTGAGGAATGTTTCCAGTACCTTGTTGAATCTATGCCACAAAGGATTAAGGCAGTTCTGAAGCCAAAAGGGGGTCCAACCCAGTACTAGTAAGGTGTACCTAATAAAGTGGCCGGTGAGTGTATATATTAATACAAAACGAATTGAAAATGTTGTTACCTAATGAATGTATCCAGGCTGAACATCCACATATAGAACACAAGCAGAGATCTGTGGTGAGTGAGAGACAGGACTTTATACACCAGTGGATTGAAAAAGACGCACAATGACAGGAAATCAGTTGATTGGCTGAAATCGGCACACAGTGGAAATAAAAAATATTGACATTTCACCGAATCAATTAATTAAAACTAAAGTAACGAGCCGGTTTTGAAAATGTAAGAAGTAAAAAGTACAGATATTTGTGTAAAAATGTAATGAGTAAAAGTAAAAAGTTGTCTGAAAAATAAATAGTGGAGTAAAAAACTGATACCAAAAAAATCTACTTAATTACGGTAAAGAAGTATTTGTACTTCGTTACGTCCCACCTCTGAGCCATATACAGTGCAGTACACACTGACCCTAACCCTACACAAAACAACATTTGCCCAGGACCAACGAGCTCCATCAGATAACATCAATTAACAAAAAGAAACAAATGGTTCGGGATGTTTGTGGGCATCTACTTCTTTAAAGGTCCATAATCTTCATGAGGTGGGATGTGACTGGGGCTGGAGCAACCTCAGGATGCCTCGGGATGGGGAGAGAAAGAGAAGCAGTGGAGAGGAATTAGCGTAGCTGCTGTTCATGATATTAACATGATAATGTGCATGTGATCAGATGTTCTGGAGCACAAGGTTATGATGTGATGTGTGTTATGTGTAGAACTCGCTACAAAGATACGTCTTTAATCTGCACTTAAACTGGGAGAGTGTGTCTGAACCCCGAACACTGTCAGGAAGACTATTCCAGAGTTTAGGAGCTAAATGTGAGAATGTTCTACCACCTTTAGTGGACTTTGCTATTCTAGGAACTACTAGAAGTCCGGAGTTTTGAGATCTCAGGGAGCGTGACGGATTGTAGCGTGTTAGAAGACTGGAGAGATACATGGAGATAAACCATTTAGTGCTTTATAAGTAAGCAGTAGTTTGTAGTGGATTAGAAACTTAACAGGAAGCCAGTGTAGGGACGATAAGATTGGGGTTATATGGTGATATTTTCTTGACCTTGTAAGAACTCTGGCTGCTGCATTCTGAACTAACTGTAGCTCGTTTATTAATGATGCAGGACATCCACCTAGTAATGCATTACAATAGTCCAGTTTGGAGGTCATGAACGCATGGACGAGCTTCTCTGCATCAGATATGGGCAACATGTTTCTTAGCTTAGAAATATTTCTAAGGTGGAAGAAGGCTGTTTTTCTAACTTGGTTGATATGATTTTTAAAACACAAGTTGCTCTAAAATAACTCCCAGGTCTTTTACTGTTGAACTAGTAGTTACAGAACATCCGTCTAAATGCAGGTTGAGATGCTGGAGCTTCTGTATACTGGTTTTTGGGCCGATGAGCAAAATCTCCGTCTTATCAGAATTTAATAATAGAAAGTTATGGGTCATCCAGTCTTTTAATTCTTTAACACACTCACTTATCAGAGCCAATTGAGTGTATCGTCTGGTTTTGATGAGATTTATAGCTGGGTATCATCAGTGTAACAGTTTAAGTTAATCCCATGCCTTCTAATAATATTTCCCAAGGGAAGCATGTATATTGTGAAAATCAGGGGTCCTAGAACTGTTGGAATGGAATCTAACTGACATGTTGTTGATTTAGCTTTGGGGATAACATCATGCAGCTCTTCCTGTCCTGTACATGTAAAGCGGTGTAGTTGTGGAGTTTTAGGTGAGATTGGATCAGGAGATGCTGTCAGAGGTTGGACCTCCACAATTGTTTTTCTAATGTTATCAATTTTTTCAGTGAAGAAATTCATAAAGTCCTCACTACTAAACTGTGATGGAACACAATTTTCAGATCCCTGATTTGTAGTTAGTTTAGCTACTGTACTGAAAAGGAACCTGGGATTGTTTTGGTTGTTTTCTATGAGTTTGCTCAGGTGTTCAGCTCTAGCAGCTTTTAGCGCCTGTCTGTAGCTGAGCATACTGTCTTTATACGCAATTCTAAATACCTCCAATTTAGTTTTCCTCCATTTTCTCTCCAGATTACGGACTGTTCTCCTGAGGGCATGCGTATGACTATTATACCAAGGTGCAGGTGTTTGTTCTCTAACCTTTTTTAACCGGATGGGGGCAACGGTGTCTAATGTGCTAGTGAGGATAAGGTCTATGTTGTTAGTCATTTCATCAAGATTATTAGCAGTTATGGGTTTAGTGTGAAATTTAGATAAATCAGGCAGGTTATTTTTGAATCTGTCCTTAGTGGTCGGAACAATAGTCCTACCAGGTCGATAACGTGGTGAAACACGGCTAATCTGCTCTACCGGTAGTGTGTACAGTATGAAATAATAGTCTGTGATGTCATCACTCTGAGGTAAAATATCTATATCAGTGACGTCTGCTCCGTGGGATATTATTAAGACTAGTGTGTGGTTAAAACGGTGAGTTGGTCCGGTGACGTTTTGTTTAACCCCAAAAGAGTTTAATACGTCCACAAATGATAATCCTAGGGCATCGTTTACATCATCTACATGAATATTAAAAACTCCTACAAGCAGCACTTTATCAAAATTGATCAAGAGATCTGAAAGAAAACGAGTAAACTCTTGACGGTGTAGACTCGTTTAGACCCATATAATCATCTGGTTTAATCCAGGTCTCAGTGAGACAGAGTGCTGCGAGATTATTATCTGTGATCATCTACATCATTTACAATGAGTGCTTTGGGTGCAAGTGATCTAATATTTAAAATACCAAACATTAGAACTTTTTTGTGTTTGCTTATCTGCCATTTTTCAGTTTTAACTGCAATAACATTTTTTTCTGGATCCTGTGTATTTAATTCTTGATTTTACTATTTTACTTGATTTTATTGGACTGTGTGTGTACTTGTAACTATTTGGTTTGTTGTATAAATGTTGTCATAGTTGTAAATTGCATGATGTCTTACTTTCAGTCAGATGGTGTGAAGCATACTAGAGATATTGTCTGATAGCACTGCTGCTCCAACTCTGCTGGGGTGGTGCAGGCCATCAGGATGGAAGAACCTAGGGTGCTCCCAGAAAAAAAATTCCAATGATCAACAAGGAGTAGTTTGTGTTCTCAACACCATGACTGTAACATTCATTTAGTGCAAAAAGTCTACTAAACTTCTCAATTCCTCTCTGGTAGGTGGGAAGGGGTCCTGACACTATGATCCTTGTTGTGGGCGATGTGCTGTGTACCGTCTCCACCAGGATCCTGAAATCCCTCTTTAAGATCTCAGTTTGCCTCAGCCTAGTGTCGTTCGTTCCGGCATGGAGAGCAACAGCTCCGAAGTTTTCGTTCAGGATCGCAGGTACCTGCCCAGCAAAATCGAGAACACAAGCACCAGTGTACCTTACCTTTGGCTCCGGTAGTGCGGACATGCCGGACGATGAAATCTCCAAAAATCACGGTATCGCTTTCCGTCATGCGGAGAGGGGTGAATCGGTTATCGGTCAAGACCTCGAAGGCCGGTGGCGGTGGAGGGGGAGACATCCTTGACTATAACGTGGCGAATGCAATGACTGAGGCAGATTTTAAAAGAGATGAGGTAATGATCTGAAATAACTTCAGACTGTGGAATTTTATTTTTTATATTGAATCCAAATGTTAATATTACGTCAAGAGTGTCTCCACTATGAGTGGGTCCTGTTACATTCTGATTAATTCCTACTGAATCCAGAATGGACACAACTGCTGCTTAGCATGACCTAAAGGAGTCTTCCTGATTATCAAAATGAATATTAAATTTACCAACAATCAATGCTTTGTCTAAAGAAGTAACCAAATTTGTGATGAAATCTATAACTTCTATGGGAAATTATTTTTATTTTATTATAAATAGCTGCGACTCCGCCTCCTCTGCCATTTAGACGGGGCTGGTGTAACTATACCCAGGAGGATTCGCTTCATATAATGCTACATATTCGTTCGGTTTAATCCACGTCTTTGTCAAACACATTATATTAAACACCTGGTCTGTAATAATTTAGTTTATAGCCAGTGATTTTGACGTGAGAGATCTAATATTCAACAATCCTATCTTTAGATCAGAGGTGCTGCTGTGCGTTCAGTCCTATTTAATTTCATGTTAATCAGGTTACTTAAACAGACTTTCTGAGAATGTCTACATTTTGTTTTTGCTCGGGGGATAGACACAGTCTTAATATGGTGGATCCTAAGTGACAACTCAGTGCAGCTAGCAGACTGTCTGTCTGCTCCCTGGCCTTGGCTCTGGACAGTCACTGGTTAACTAGTGCTGTTCTGAGTCTATGACCTATACTACAAGAAATGAGAGCAGCACCTTCCCAGGTGGGATGGATACCGTCCCACCCTAACAGGCTAGCCTTGCCCTCAAAATTGCTCCAATTATCTATGAAGCCCACATTGTTTATGGAGCACCATTCGGACATCCAGCAGTTCAGAGAACTATAACCTGCTGTAGGCTTCATCACTATGCCGCATTGGAATGGGGCCAGAGCATGTTACTGCATCGGACATTGCCTTCGCTAATTTACCCACTTTTTTAATGTTACTCTTAGTAACCTGACTGTCAAAGGTGAATATCATTAGCTCCTGTGTGAAAAACTATCTTAGAGAACTTGTGCCTTTCTAAAAACCTAAGCTGGTCTGCTTTGTCCAGCGCCCCGGGTCCCGATATACACCTGACCTGTGCTGCTGGTGCTCCTAAGGATCTAGCTAATTTCACGTGCCTCAGAATAGAGTCTCCTATAACCAGAGCTTTTTTAGTTTTCTCAGCGGGTGCTTCACTGGGGAGAGCAAACCTTTTGGACACGTGATACGATCATACAGTTCTGTAATGTAATAAACACAAATAATATTATTAATATTAGTTTTACTACAAATAGTCAGAGACGTGAGAAGATAAATTACAGAACTAAACACCTTCACAGGTGAAGTAAAAAAAATGTTTAATACATTTATCTAACAATAATGTTTTGTGTAGATTGTGCTTAATCGTTTTCATATTTATATATAAATCTGTGAAATGACGCTGCTTCGTCCTGACGCATCACTAACCCCGCCTACTTTTCGGCAACGGTCCCAGTCTGAGCGATCTGATTGGCTGATGCGGAAGTCACTCACACACAGTGGGTATAGTTCAGGGGTGGGTTGTATCGTTTGCAGTTCGGTTGAGTTGCAGCAGGTCTCCCGGTGTGTTTGCTGAGCGCCGCTGTTTTCTCATGAACACAGGTTTATAAATTACATCAAATTCTGGAATTAGCGCGTTGCGGTGGAGGAAACCGGGATGGAGTCGTACGATATAATCGCTAATCAGCCGGTGGTGATCGATAACGTGAGTAACGATGATGTCACCGGTCCACACCCTGCTAGCTCAGTTAGCTTAGCTCCCTCAGTGACACGGCTTTGTGAGTTTCCGAGCAGACACGCGGCTCTATTTATTTATTTATTTATTTATTTATAGAGAATTATATGTGTGTATTTCTCAGTGCGGGTTTGTGATGAGCAGATGGTGAAGTTTGTGGAATTCTGCAGTAAATCTGGAATAATCCGCGCTTCAGTCTCTGTTCCGGGGTTTATAACATTATAACAACACTGCAGGACCCGAAACTGTTAGCCGCTTAGCCGTGCAGCGGGATGTGTCAGTGTGCAGTGTAGCACAACATGCTTGTGTGTGTGTGTGTGTGTGTGTGTGTGTGTGTGTTAGTTACTGTGGAGAAAATGGCTGGTCGTTTCTGTGGACCTGCCTGGCGCACACGCACGCACACAAACACACACTTATAATGACAGTAATTGGTGGTCACTTCACCCTGATCATCTCTCTGTGTGTGTGTGTGTGTGTGTGTGAGAGAGAGAGAGAGAGAGAGAGAGAGAAAGTGTGTGAAAGTGTGTGTCCTCCAGCTGTGTCTTATGACTGAACACAAGTGGAACATTCACACTGATTAATTGCCTCCTTTTTGTAATAATAAATAAAATAACACAATGACATCATTTCAGCCGGGTTACTTCTGTGTAATACTGTGTTGTGTTAATGTGTTGTGTTTCAGGGTTCTGGTGTGATTAAAGCTGGATTCGCTGGAGATCAGATTCCTAAATACTGTTTCCCAAATTAGTAAGTGATGAATTTACCCTCAGTCTGACTGCAACAAACTGCAGCTGCAATCACGACTTTTCCTCCTCCTCCTTCTTCTTCTCATCCTCATCATAATTATAATAGTCATATGTGCAGTGATTTATTTTTTTTTATTCTTTTTTTTAATTTACTTTATGCTAATAAAAAAGTGACAGAAAATAAATGTGTGAAATGAAACACTGCCCTGTTTTCACCAGCAGGTGTGGACTAATTGTTGTGAGAGGATGAGGAGAAAAGGGAATGGTGAGAGAAAAGGATGAGGGGATAGTAAGAGATGGATGAAAGAATGCTGTGAAATTGAGGATTGGGGGAGGATGAGAAACTCACTTGTTTTCACTAAATTGTAAACAGATAAAAATATAAATGGTCTTTATTTTTGTAGTAGTAATTTGCTGTGATATAAAAGGACTACAACTGTGTGTGTGTGTGTGTGTGTGTGTGTGAGAGTAAGAAGGAGGGTTTGAAACATTACTGATGTGTTGATTAATGTACAGTGTTGGTCGGCCCAAACATGTGCGTGTGATGGCCGGAGCTCTGGAGGGGGATCTGTTCATTGGGCCCAAAGCTGAAGTAACACATGCGTACACACACACCACAAATACACCCCTACAGACACATACACACAACCCACATACACACCCCACATACACTACACACACACACTACTCATGTGCCACCCACATACACACTGCATGTACATATTGCACATACATGCTACACACTGTAAATACACACTGCAAAGTACAAAAATCTAGTGTGTGTGTGTGTGTGTGTGTGTGTGTGTGTGTGTGTGTGTGTGTGTGTGTGTGTGTGTGTGTGTGTGCCTGCACAGGAACACAGGGGTTTGTTATCAGTTCGATACCCAATGGAACATGGAATCGTTAATGACTGGAATGACATGGAGAGGATCTGGCAGTATGTTTACTCTAAAGAGCAGCTTCAAACCTTCAGTGAGGAGGTACACAACAATATCGACATTTACAACACTTATCAAGAGCCATTTACATTGGAAATTTCCCCACTGTGGGAAGAATACAGGTATATCTTGGCTTATCACATTCATACCACTGAGCACCTATGGGGTTAAGGGCTTTGCTTAGGTTCTCTGGAGTTGCAACTTGGTTTAGGTGGGAAATGAACTCATGAACTTTGGGTCCAAAGTCTCCAAATCTCATGCACACACACTCACACTTGTCCATACGTAAGTTTATAATGCTACTCTTAGTAACCTCTGACAGTCGAAGGTGTATATCATTAGCTCCTGTGTGAAAAACTATATTAGAGAACCTGTGATTTCCTAAAACCTAAGCTGACCTGTTCTGTCCGGGTCCCGGTATACACCTGACCTGTGCTGCTGGTGCTCCTAAAGATCTCGCTAATTTCACGTGTCTCAGAAGAGTCTCCTATAGCCAGAGCTCTTTCAGGTTTCTCAGCGGGTGCTTCACTGAGGAGAGCAAACCTGTTCAACACATAAAGTGGAGAGGAATGGTGCTCCTGTGGCTGAGCCTTAGTGTTAGCTTTGGCTTTGCGAGTATGCCGCTGAATCGTTACCCACTCACCACGCTATGAGTGTCCTGATGCTGGATTCGGGGGAATGCTAACTTCACCTAAAGCATCTAGACTTCCTCATGCAGAGACTGGACTGCTTTTACTATCACTAATTCTTACAAGACTCTGGATGCGCTCCTCTAATGATAGGATCTTCTCCGTCAGAGAGCAAACTAACTTGCACTTCTCACAGATAAAATTATCCCAAGCAATGGAGAAAGACTGATTGTACATTCCACACTGAACAAGCTGGATGTTCACCTTATTAGAAAAATGTCTTCCCTTACTGTGTTTTCTGTAGTGTGTATTGGCAGTTCTGCTAGGAATGGCCTCCGTTCATGCTTTAAAACAGGAAACAAAGCACTCTTCCATAAAGAATAAGAGAACGCAGCAGACAAAAAGTGGAGAATACAGAAAGGAAAAACAGTAATTCAATATTATTTAGGGGGAAAGTTCAATATTGTTTGAGAAAGCACCAAAAATGTGTATGTTTGTTTAGCACCCTGTATTGCTGACTGAAGCGCCTCTAAACCCAAGTAAGAACCGCGAACGTGCAGCTGAGGTCTTCTTTGAAACCTTCAACGTCCCAGCACTTTTCATCTCCATGCAGGCCGTTCTCAGCCTGTGAGTAACACACACACACACACACACACACACACACACACACACAACTACTATTTCCCAATATGTGTGTGTGTGTGTGCGCGCGCGCGCACATGTAGGTATGCGACTGGTAGGACAACGGGTGTGGTGTTGGATGCAGGGGATGGTGTGACCCACGCAGTGCCAATCTACGAGGGTTTTGCGATTCCGCACTCAATCATGCGTGTGGACATTGCAGGCCGTGACGTGTCCCGATTTCTTCGCCTGCTCCTGAGGAAGGAGGGATACAGCTTTCACACCTCTGCCGAGTTCGAGGTCGTACGCACTATCAAAGAGGTAGGGCTCTTCACCAGGGGTGAAGTCTAAGCTGCATAAACAGTATGATTGGGTGAAAAAATAAAGCTAAAAAACACCACTGTTCTGACAGGTCACATTTAATGTATAGTTAACGTGTGTGTGTGTGTGTGTGTGTGTTCTAGAGGGCATGTTATCTGTCCTTGAATCCTCAGAAAGATGAGACTCTGGAGACGGAGAAGGCACAGTACACATTGCCGGACGGGAGCACAATTGATGTAATGAACTCTGTGTGTTTTAGTAATGTACATTGTGATCACGAAAAAAATAATAAATACTGATAGTACACAATGTTATCTAACATAGTGGAAAGACATTCAGAACAATAACTTTCAGGGGTGTGTGTGTGTGTGTGTGTGTGTGTGTGTGTGTGTGTGTGTGTGTG